>JAYMFT010378627.1:0-20797 GCA_038088735.1 Panulirus argus | reverse complement strand
CCCCCCCTCTCTCTCTCTCTCTCTCTCTCTCTCTCTCTCTCTCTCTCTCTCTCTCTCTCTCTCTCTCTCTCTCGTTACAGCGACGTCGACCTCTTGTAATCGAAGGCGCACGACACTCCCGGCCTCTTCCAACCTCCTGTGATCCGGGTGAGAGTATGGCACATCTTTTGATGAAAACGTTTGAGCCTCACAGGAAGGATGAAAATATCAGAAAATTGTTCTTTTTTTGCAATACACGGGAGCAAATATTACTTACGCATGCGTCTCCATAAATTCTATGAATATATAAAAAAAAACCTTGTGTTCCCAACGTCAGCATGACAAGGGACCACATGACAAGGCTCTCTGATTTTCACGTGTACGAGAAATTCCTCCTCTATTTTCTAGACGAGGTGGAGAGAAGACTTTCCTGCATGTTCCTTTGTGCCCTTTCTGGCGTTATTTTTGAGTATCCGCACACCACCACGCTCCTCTCAGTGCTCACACGTTTAATATTATACACGAGGAACCCAAAATACCAAAATCCAACACAAAGACACCAAAAAATACAGCAACCATGCTTATGGGAAGACCACCAACGTAGGACCCAGGCCTACGTACACAACATTCATACACACCAACCACGTACACACCTCTGTCAAACGCACACCACTCACATGTACGCATCAAGCCTACACACAAGACCAGACTCGTAACATCCACTGCCCCTGCACGAGCATGAATTTTCAGACAGTAACTGAAAGTAACACCTACACCCGGCGTCGCTTTAACCCCAACCTGGCTCTATCGCAATCCAAACTCCCAACACGAAAAGTCGGTCCCATGACCAAAAGACGCTACTCCATGCTTATTCATCTCATAACCACGACCGGATGATTGCAACCCTCGTCTGACCCCGCATCACGTCAAAGACACGAGATATGTCACTGACCAATCAAAGATATCAGTGCTTCTGCCATCACTGAGGGGAAACTTCTTGCTTATAATGTCTATACTCGAGGGACAGTCACCTCACTCAAACTGTTACTCAAAACACGTTGAATGTCACAGTGACAATCCGCAGCTGAACTCAGTACTGTGCCGTTAATCGTACCCACGTAAAATGGACTGTAAATACGAGTGACTGCATCAGAATCCTCAGGGGACCAAAAATACACCTCTGAAAGGGCCAGACGGCCAGCGCAGCCTCCAACACCCACTATGCACCCAGCCGCTCTCCGAACACCTGCAACACCCACTATGCACCCGCCGTTCTCCCTGCACCTACAACACCCACTATGCACCCAGCCGCTCTCCCAGCACCTGCAACACCCACCATTCAACGCGACAGTCTTTTCGATTACTTTAAATATCTCCCACGCTCATCCGGTTCTGCAGTCTATAATCCGATTACGACCGGCAAAAACAAAAATGTAACAGATTCCAAAAACTATGCTAGCATTAGAGGAAGAAGGGGGGGGGGATATTCAAGTCGCAACGAACGGCCACAGAGAGGCAAGGAAAGGCAAGGCGAGAAATGGTTAGCCTTCAACTGCGTCCAAGAGACGTGCAGGCGAGCGACCCACGACCGTAACGAGCGCCGTGCACACTGATAATGAGGCCGCGCAACCGAGGACTTATTAGCCGGAGATCGCTAAGAACTCCTGTAATCCTCTGGAGCTTAACATCCCCCGAGACCAGTGACGGAGGGAAGGGAGGGCCGGGTGGAGAGAAGGAGGGACGGATGGATGGAGGGAAGGGAGGGACGGAGGGAAGCGAGGGACGGAGGGAAGGAGTCGGGAGGCATCAGGACCAACATGCACACCAGCGGCCAGACGAGGTTCACCTCGCATGTACCTGAACGAGACGAATAAAGGCACCGAAATCCCCGAAATGAAATACTTTTCCAAACTTTAAGTACGATAGATTAATCTCCTGAGTGTCACGAATGCGATAGCGTGATCTCATGACGTGTTGTATCCAGGCCTCTCAAGTCCGACAAACACGCCCTCTCTAAACTTGTCGTCTTCAACTCCTTCAAGTATGAAGGCTTGGCTCGTCAGCACGACAGCACGACCCTCCAGCACGATACTGCGACCGCTGAGAACGGACGGTTTGACCTCTGAGCACCATGGTACGACCCCTGGGTGCTACGGCCTGTCACCTTGACCCGATGAGGGTCTGGAGACTCTAGACCAGCATTTCCCAAACTGGGGGAAATTTGAAGCTACCGGGGGTGGGGGGGGGGAAATAATTACACTGCCTACTAGCAATAAAAAAAAATCCCATGGATTTTCTCATGTCTGAGAGAGAGAGAGAATGCCAGTTGTAAGTGGGCGGCGCCCTATCTACCAGGTTCGGTTCACGTTCAAACATAAATAAAATGAATTAGTAAATAGTCACAGTGTGTTTTGACGACTCTTTCCCTCGTACACATGAAGGGGGAAATCTGGATGGTTGAACTTGGGTGCAACGGGGAAATGGCAGAAAAAAGTTTGGGAACCACTGCTCTAGACTCTAGTCACAGGGTCGTGCCTTCACGTGAACTCAAGCGTCAAGCCCTAAAGACTCGGTCCCTTGACACTCCTTCAGAAGATTAACTCGTCCCTTAAGTCAAGCGAATCTAGCCTTGAAAACGAAAATCTGTGGAATGCAACAAACCCTAAACGCCGATAACCTTATCCTTCCGATCGATGACTAAAACTCTTAATTAAGTCCTGGAATGCCATGGAATCCCCTCGAGTGTAATCTGCTCTTTAAACACAGTAATTTAATCTCATGATCAGGGTGACTTAAGCCCTCCAAATGCAGCAGTTAATGTCACGGTTCGCAGGGTGGTTGATTACTGTGATTTCTATAACAGGTTCTACTTAAGTAACCCATAAAAAGACTTGATGAAAGCGCCTCATACACGACCTAGGGAAATCGGCATGTAAGAAAAAAAAATCACTGAAGAAAACGGGACATTTAAAGAAGTGACTTGGCGCGGCGGCGGCGGATTCCCTCAAATGGCCCAAGGGAACAGATGGCGTGGGACAACCACCAGCTGGACACACCCTGGTATGGGGCAGGAGACACTCTGGGAGGGGGGATCACAGGAAGGAGGAGGAGGAGGGTGAAAGGGGTAAATGGGGGGGAAAAAATGAGGCAGAGGCACGGAGGATGTGGAGGAGAAAGAGAAGAGTAGGAAGCGCAGGAGATAGGTGGAGAAGGAGAAGAAAAGACGTAAACTGTGTTGATGACGAATGCCTAAAAGTTCAGACAATCCGTAAACGTAATCACCGAAGATTTCAGTGGCAGCTTCCCGTGTCCGGACGTACGCAGGTTACTTGTCGGAACGTATGAAGCAATCACACCTCTGCCTTCCTCAGGCAATCATTACGATACCCCTAAAGAGTATACGAGTCGTCTGCAAAGTTTAACAGCAAGTCTCACCAAAATCTTGCCTGTCTTTGCGTCATACCCTACGTCGATTTCGGTGACGGTCCTCTGCCTCCCAATGGCTTGGCGCGTGTGACTCATTAGATTCTTAATATCACATTTGCTGAGTGATCGCCTGCCAGGCGCAGCTACGGCATATTTCGTGAGCTGTGATTAACTTCAATCGACACGAGCGTAAACTATGCGTACAAATGTAGGAGGATCGCCGTGATAACCAAAGAATTACGTATGGTGGAGGAGAAGTCCACGATATATGCTAGGAGGGAGGTGGAGAGCGAATCAAAGGCGGAGGCATCAACCCAAATCACCGTTAGATCCTGAGTAGAACGAAGGACGCGAGCAGACGCAGCGTCACTGGGGCAAGTCGTGGGTCAGGCAACCACTCTGAAGCGAGGGCAAGGGTCATGCCAATGACCCTGGTTCAGGGTAAGGCAGATCTGTGGACACGCGACATATCTGGGAGGTTCGAAGTACACCCGAGAACTGTGGACACACGACAGATCAGGGAAGTTCTGGGAAAGGCAGAACAAAGGACATAACAGATCGGGGGGGAAAATTCACGGTAAAGCAGAACCGTGGAAACGCAACAGACGAGGGAGGCTCGAGGTAAAGCAGAACCGTGATTAAGAGAGGGACAGGGGAGACTGGCCGGCAAATCATACTAGCTCCTGCCTGAGTAATAGTCAACATCCTGGACTTAAAACAAACACGGATTCCTTTTACCGACGGTCTCCTCAGTGATGCTAATGCGATGCGATGCAGACCCTGCCGGATGCAAACATTAGAGTAAACATGGACCCTGAGGTATGGACTCGCCAACTATACCTCCTGACGACCAGACAAAAGACTGGGATAAGACACAGTATCATCGCACTTTACTGTCGAAGGGGAAAACGCCCTCGATTTAAACTGTGCAAACGACAAAGGTCTGCTTGGAATCGCGATTTCCAGCAAAGCTCTATCATATCACGAACTATGCATAAACATGAACTGATATTAAGACACCATCACTAGCAACAAAGCAACGCAAAGGAGGAATTTAGCAAATGCAACTTCAAAGACAGAGAGAGAGAGAAAAAAAAATATCAGGTCTGTTACTTGCTAGGGATCTTAAACAATGATGACATCAATGACCGTAAAAAGTACCAGAACAACACCGGAGCTGCGCGCCACACTCATACCAGCAACAAATGGAATGATGGTGATGCTGAATGGAGGAGAAAAACGAAAGCCTCTACACTGGAAAAAAGCAAAGGATTGATACTAAAACGCCCGCAGATTTTCCAGCGAAAGGAAAACGAGCCAGGCAAATGAAGCTGAGGAGACCAAAGGCCATGACTGTCACTTCCGAATCAAGAGGCACCAGAGGTAGTGGGGCTCCTCACGGACATCCAGAAAGAGTGGTATATACAAATATATAAATCCCGGACTTAGTACTTGTGGGGTATATCGACGAGGAAAGACTGGCGAAGTTACAAAATCAGAACGGACGACAAAACGAGTCATTCTTAACACAGTAAAAGAACAACCAAGATAGAGTATAAAAGACTTTGGCGTAATTACCTCGCGTAACCTGTCCTCCGTAACACAAAAATCTTATATTACCTTGTGTCTTGGGGACCATCAACTGTCAAAGACCAATATTCATATTCTTGCAATAACTTGCCCTCTACTAACCAGACCACTGCCGCGTACTGCCATTACTCTGCTAGGCGGAAGAAACACTGCCAAACCAAACTATAAACAAGAAATCAATGAGAAAAAAAAATATATGGGAAACGCTACATTCCTCACTGTTCGCTGGAGCACACGCGCCATAAGTGCTAAAGAGCATACCTAGGCTACATATTCCATAGCCCGGTCCTCATCCCATACAGAAAATAACTTAAAGGAGGGGGAGACATGAAACGTAAGAACAATTTTCATTGAAAGCTGAAGCGCTGCAAGCATACAAGGAAACACAGACGTCAACATCCTGGTTCCAAGGTTGTTTAACTCATTACCGGCTGGCAAAATAAATACTGTTTATCTAAATAATATGAGAATTAAGCAAATAGTAAAATATGCAGCAGCGCTCAAGCAATAACGATGGTACAACTGTTGCGTTGCCTTACAAGGCTACGAACAGCCGTCAATAGCCTAACGGGTCAACAGAGCAGCGAGGTGCCTTGGTCTCTGAGCTAAGGACAGAAGGAGAGATCAGTAAGCTATACGATTACGACATTACAGAATTTACAATACAAAAAGTGGGGACAATGTCAACAGGACTGAGTAAAGATTAAATTAGAGGCAGACACTGGAGCTGTGAGGCAGATGTCAGCAACACTGAGACTTCAGGTCTTGCGCGAACCAAAGACGAGATGGACAGGCCGGAAACGTGGAAGGCTGTAGGCAAAACAGAGATAACAGGATTTTCTTTTGCTGAGGGAGAAGCAGGTAACGTGGAGGGGGAAGAAAGACTGCAGAAAACCCACGACCAAGATAAGAGAGTCAGGTTGTAGGTCAAAGACTTGAGGATGTGGGACAAAGGCAACAGCCACATGTAAAGAACATGGAAGCGTCCTTGAGGTTATGGAAGTGACCGAACAGTGATGAGGTTGTAGTTAAGGTTAATGCAAACGACTCAAAGGTCTGGGGACGGTGCAAACAAGCACACGAGATGTATATATTTCATGTAAGACACTACTGTCATGAAAGTCTGGCAAGTCATCTCGTAATAATTTCCCCATCAAGATCCTGGAAACGAGGGCACCAGGCACGCAGGAAATGGTGAGCGTCCAGGATATTACTGCCAGCCACCCTCTCGCTTCACTTTTTCCAGCGACCTGTGACGAGACCCATTGTGTCAAGGACATGCACAGCAGTACAATGTTTGCCTACCAGCAACCACAGGCTCAGTCCCAAACTAAAGACAGTGTACCGTGTTCAAAGTACAAGTGGACGACCAGTTCTTCCGGCAGACCCCCAGAAACTTGGTCGGAGGTCGACGACCAGTCCCTCACACCAACTCCCAACAGGGATAGCCACAGGTGAACGACCAGTTCCCTCCACACAAGCCCTGCAGGGCTAGCCACAAGTGAAGATCTAGACCTCTCCCCGACAAGACCCCTGAGGACTGGTCACAACAAGGGCACGAGAGGACGCTATCTGTTAATTAAGCCACCGCACTCGAGTCCCCTCAAACACTTTCCCCTTCCTCACCCTCCACTCTCTTTTCTTCTTCCCTCTCCCTCCTCTCCCACAAAACCCGTTTTTGAGTGCGGCGACGAGGACCAGAAGGCCAAACTCGACACCCAGAAGCCTTAGCCAGCACCACCACGCCTTACCATGGTAACCTCGCTGGTAATGACCATAACGACTCCCAACGACCATTGTAGGGAAAGCCTAGCACTCCAACAGGGAACTATACAGACTGTAGCCATAACCTTAACTAAGTTGGGGGGGGTGAGAGAGAGAGGGCTCCCTCATAGTTCAGGTAATTGGAATAATGAGGTTGGGATCAGAGAGGGCGAGGTAGCGTGCGTGTGGCCATGCAGCACGGCCGACACCAAAAAGGAGCCACTCTTCAAGGAGCTTCTTCCATAATTAATCTAATTTCGTGGCGGCTGGCTGCTTCATGCGGTGCGCGGGGATACGCCCGTCTTCCCTCATCAACACCACCCCCCCACCCCTCGTCGTCCCGCACTCTTTCTCGTACATGCTACTTATTGTGCCTCCTTCCTCGCCTCGGGCCTCCTGTGCCCGCAACCCGCCAGCCGCTCCAGACGCAGGCTTGCAGCAGTGGCGCCCTCACCGCCAGACCAGACGCACATGCCTCCAGTAATCAGTACCATACCACTAACCTCGAAACTATGGCCGCAATAATCAATTCTCTCCAGAAAACACACCAAATTAGACAACGACGAATACCTATCTTGAGTGACGAATATTTATCTACAATTTATGATGAGTTACTTACGGCAGGACGAACCTGGTATTTACACATGGCATGAAAAACGAAAAGACGGACGTAGTGTTTACATCTGGCATGACATGCGGCATCATGGATCTATTGTTGACATATTTACACCCGGTATGACACATAGCAACACGGACCTCCCGTTTACATCTGGTATGACTAACAGAAACAAAAACCCTACCATTTACATCTGGTATGACTAACAAACAAAAACCCTACCATTTACACCTGGTATGACTAAGGGAAACAGGGACCTACCATTTACACCTGGTATGACTAAGGAAAACGGGGACCTACCATGTACACCTGGTATGACTAAGGGAAACAGGGACCTACCATTTACACCTGGTATGACTTAAGGAAAACAGAGACCTACCATTTACACCTGGTATGACTAAGGGAAACAGGGACCTACCATTTACACCTGGTATGACTAAGGGAAACAGGGACCTACCATTTACACCTGGTATGACTTAAGGGAAACAGAGACCTACCATTTACACCTGGTATGATTAAGGGAAACAGGGGCCTACCATTTACACCTGGTATGACACATGGCAACACTACGCGTGCTCACATGTGCAGTACACATCTGGCACTCTCCGCACGTACCGAATGCTCGAAATCCCAGCACACAGCTCAATTAAAAGATATGCAAATTTCACACGGCCGCAGTACAAAGAGCTCGTTTCCTGTATAGTTGTCATCGCTCGCAAAAGTAACGGCATCGTCGAAATTCTTATCCAAGCCATATTCCGGGGTGAACCGTGTGTGTGTGTGTGTGTGTGTGTGTGTGTGTGTGTGTGTGTGTGTGCACCCCCGCCAACACAGCAACCCCTCGAAAGCAAACAGAGAGACGAGTCCTCACAGCTTAACCAGCGGTGTGTGGCTCGGGCTCAACCCCCAACGCCTCTCCCTCAATCAGAAAATATAAAGCATAAAGCTAACGCAACTGTTTAGGAAAAACACTAAAGGAACGACTTTCAAAGTTTTTTTTTTTCCCCTTAATTCAACTAACGCCACCGTGTTTCTCACTTAACGCACGCCCGTAATTCTGTTACCGCTTCAGTCTTACCCCGACCGAGCAACACACGTCGCTATTCCTTCCAATTAGTGATGCATTATTGACCAACCAGCCATAAGATTTTGAGGTTGTTTCTCGTATAAAAATGGTGCATCAAACCTCATGGAAAAAATACAGGATTCACGACAAATACCAGATCGTCTGTTTCCTCCGAAATGAACTGCAATTTTCTGTGAAACTCTCCGGAAACAACCCCAACAAAGAGCGAGAAAGAGCTTATCAAGGCACAGCTCCTGCTCCCCATGATCTAACATAGCCTAACATAGCACTCTCATGTACCTGTGAGAGGCTGAGACAAGCTAATGCGCGAAGGTGACATCATACGCTGCAACTATGTTAGCACGCGTGACATCAAACGCTTTAACCAATCAGCATGGTTGACATCAAACGCTCTATTCAGCTAGCAAGGACGACATCAAGCACTGGCGACATCATTCGCCCTCTCACCAAGGCTGCTTTACAAAAGTACGACCTAGGTAGAGTCGTGTGTACAGGTGGCCATGCGTAGCTTCGCGCCCGAATCTCCTCTGGCTACGACCACCGACCTTGGGCTGATATTTCTCGTATAATTTACTCTAGGGTCCAGAGGTCAAACGAAACGCTCTAGGAGAGAGGTGAACGACTGGCCCCGGGGATGACAGGTGACTGACAGGCTATAGAGCATCAGTCAATGACTGGCTCTAAGGAAGAGTGGTGAACGCTTGGCTCAAAGGGAGAGCGAGGAAGGTGTGACTCTATAAAGAGAGTGGTGATTTTTAGAGGAGGAGGGAAAAATAACAGACTCCTTCGTGACAATGAGAACTACCTCAGTGGGCGCCGGACACGCTCCACCTAACAAAAGAACCTGCCTTGCCCAAACTAGAGCCTTGAAGACCCAACAAATCTCTTACTTCCCGAAGCTCCACTGACAACTTCAATATCAAGACCGGACAAGAAACTTAGCGGTTTGGGTCCTGGGAGAGCATCAGCAGAGACAAAACATTATATCTTTCAGGTCCCCCGGCGTGTCCCCAAACAGCCTACGTAGTCTACAGTCCTGCAAACCCTACAGTACATACAACTTTACCTTATCAGTCGTGAGACTAAAATCCTTGAAGAAAACATGACATTATTTCCAAAAACACAAGCTTCGTCTTGCCGGGCAACAGCGAGTGAAAGTAATCAACGGCTGTGCATAACATATCAAATGCAGATCTGGTCGCTCGAAGCACAATACTGTCCACAATCTCTGGTCAGACCGGTGGACAGACACAAGCAGGGGTCAAATGCGCAACGCAGAACTTTCGGTACCCACCCTATACACAACGCTGGACTGAGTGATTTCAGCACATACCAAAATACTTTGCTTTACGTCACCTCCACCACGCCAACATGTCACATCAAAGCTATTATTGTCCTTTATCCATTTCTTCTCTACTGAACAAACTGTCATAATACTGCCATCACCATCTACCATTATGAAAACAGCAATAAAAATAATCCATGCTATTTCATAATCATATCTACCGAAAGTTCTATTCTTCACTATCTTTATCATTACTTTATCATCTTTCAGCATTATCATCATAACTATTTCTATTCAACTACCTTTATCATCATTACCTGGACATTCTTTCGCCACCATCATTATAACCACCTTTCATCATTATGAAAACCATCTTTACCGTACAAAGCAATAATAATCATCAAGATCAATTCCAACGGGGAGTACAGTAATCCTTTAAACATTTCACGGGTCTCCCAGCCGTTCATACGATGAAGGCAGGCGGCCCTGTGTGTGCCAGATTTCCCAAGCGGCACTGGGCCTCCAAACATGGAGTGCGGCTGCTTTCAGCGGCCAAAATGCTTGCAGAATGCAGTGCACCCGACAACAAAAGCGCGTAGAGAGAGAAAGAGAAAGAGGAAATGTACCTACGAGAACCTACAACTAGGCTGTGCCGATGGGCAAGGGCAAAGCTCTCATCGCAAGTCCACCCACATGAATAATACCTTGCAGCATCACTAGCTTGTCTCCTCCCAACGAAGCTACAGTTCTCCAGCGATGGATCAACATATCACACGAGCGTGTGGACATCTGGGCCGCTGCTACAACTGACGGTAGCCTCGTGTAACCTTATGCGACCTGATTTCTTGTTCCAGCCCAAGAACCTGAGCACGCAGACGATTCACACCTTTCCACAGCGGGAGACCCGTCCGCGTCAGGCTTCCGCCAGCCAACCAACGGCGTTCCACAAAACGAGCGTGATCGAATCTGTCTTGCCCCAAGCGTAAGCGGGCAACGCTGAAGGCATTCGATCACGCATACCACGGCTCTGTGGCACACGAGATCACATTCCGAGCTCGGGTACGTCTCTTGCCACGACTCACTGCCTCGTTCTCTCCTGCAGGAGTTTTGTGATGCCAGGTTATCACCTATGGAGGACTCTGTCTCACCACACCTTCTTGCACCGCCAGTAGCATCTTGCCACTCAGCTACAGTATTCTGTCCTTTCCAAACACAGCACTGGTGTGTTAACCCGTGTTTCTGTACACCCTTGAAGCCTACCACCATTAAGAAAGAACTCAGATAACCTGAACACTCGAAATTCCTGTTTCCACTCTGTTGCCGCTCTCATAACATAATGAGAGAGGGAAAGAAAGAGATAGACCGAGTTGGTAATATATATCGAAAAAAAAGGAAAATAAATGGTGAAGTCTAAGAAACATGCAAATAATACTCATCTTAAATCAACCTAAGTCAAACGTGTATAATAAAACCCAAGCATTACTATGACAGTTGTGAACACCTCAAGACCTTCCCGTTACCTACATTACCAACGGGATGGCACGTTAAGTATTCTCCTCCTCCTCCCCCGTCCCTACTGCTCCCTCCCGAACACCTGGGGTTAAGCACGAACACCTCAGGAGAACCCGGGGTATCAATCACACGGGGAGGCGTGCGGTGCGGTACGTACCTGCAGCGGAGGCGGGCAGTGGTCCAAAAGCTCCAGCATGTGTCGGAGATTGTGGGCATCCTGGATCACAAAGTTCAGCTCCATGTCGAATTCACCGCCCACCAGCTGCAACGCAAGAAGGGCACAAGTTAGTACAACGGACAACACTGCAAAACTTCGCCGCCCACAAGCGGCAACACAGAGAGAGAAAAAAAAGATATCAAACGGGCCAAGACACAAGATAATGCAAAACAAACACATTAAACATAAATCCAAATATATAAAAAAATGAAATCTAGTTACCGTTTTCTGTGACCGACTGCAGGGAACCAACATCGAGCAATTGAAGGGGCGACGTGAGCAAAATGATCGCAAGGATCGACACGACCATCATGACTACTGTAGCTTGTTCACCGAGGTGAATGAATGGCCTAAGGCTGACTACTGGTTATACATATGTTATAGAAAATGGAGGCTAGTTCTATCTATAAAGGAGATACTATTACATATGGTGCATCTTACATAAATGTGTCTTTATCTGTCCTGTATCACATAGCTACAACTACGACAGTCGAATGGTCTTTACACGGCAATACTTCGCTTAGTTTAATTCCTTGAGCAACGGTGATATGATCCCTTGTATATGAATGGCGTCACCTTCGACCTGACCCTCAACAGCGAGGTCAAAGGTAACACCATCATATCCAATGATCGTACCGTCGTCCTCTTGGTGCTAAAAATTAATAATCCGGCCAATGCTTACGATCATTACCAAAATACTCCTCAGAAGCCTTCAGCAACCAGAAGTCCTTAAGTCTCACTAAACAATAAGACCTTTCCATTAAATCAATGCTTTCTGATACAAAAAAAAAAAATGTAATATCGAGACGTTTTAAGCTGTCCAGTGATTCAATAAATACATATATGTGACAAGAATATACGATCAAAATCGATGGTTTATTGTGGGAGACACTTTGCCCTGATGCATCAGTGAACACACAAAAACAAAACTGTACAGTGGTCACCACTTGTGCTTAAAACACATAAACTGATTCTCCCGACGGTAACCTGGTCCTCTCCAGCCGATTGATATGAAGCATAAATATTCATGCCATCATCAGCTTCCAGTTCTACCCGGCGGGTCCCTGACACATCATCTGACACATAAAAAGCTTTGTCCCTTTTATGACATTCCACTCGCTTTGACAACATGCTTTATCACATATGTGTGTCTGTGTGTGTGTGTGTGTGAGTACTATTTGCAAGTTAAGGGCAGAGAGTTTCACACTCGTATTACCCCGTCTCTTAACCATGTATATCATGTACTATGTCTCAACTCTTACATATCTTTTCACACACACACACACACACACACACACACACACATACACACACACACACCAGCCAATGTCAGATATCCAATTATCGACTAGCCCCAGAGCAAGGATGAACACTAGGGTTGGTTGCGGGGCAACAACGGCGCCCACGATTCGAATGAGGGCGGGCCCGTGCGCGAATCATGGTCAGCGACGCTAAACCACAACCCCACGGAAACCCGTTTGTGTGTGTGTGTGTGTGTGTGTGTGTGTGTGTTGTCCACTCGTAAAATTTTGTGTGTAATTAACGATCTACTAAACTCGTGGGGAGCCATCTCGAAAACTAACAGATATCTTTAACGATCTCTACTCTCTTATTACTGCCCGTCCGTAACACAACAACCAAGGAAGAAACAGCCATCGAAGTGCCTCAGTCGCAGTCATTGGGGATACGCTTATAGTTACCAAAACTCTGGCACCGCAAGTTATCCCCTAAATTGCTAGTAAGGAGCCATAAAACTGTTAAGAGGGAGGGCTAAATCCTCAACGGCATGTGGCTCACGGTGAGCAATCGTGTGGGCCTCTCACCTCCCTCTCATAAGGGAGCACACTCGTCTTCCCCCTTAGCACGACGGTACGGACCCATGAGAACAACGGCACGACCCCTGAATATGGTCTACTGGCCTCTGAGCTAACGCTGTCGGGTCGGTTTAGAGACAAAGGTATCATGTTCGCGGTCGTGCCCTCGTCCTCGCGAGGTTAACGAGCCGACTATCAAAAAGCCATCCCCAGGTCCCCAGTCCCGACTGTCCTAATGGATGCAGAAGACCCCCCCCCCCCGAACTCGAGACATTACTGGAATTCCTTTCTTCAGCGGCGCCCCAGCTGCTTGCGCCAATACATGCTGTTTAAGCTGCCTCATCCACGGCTGCTCCAATATAAGAAGTCCTCACTAGCTTATTTCACTGACTAACGTAAACTACCACCAAATCTCTATGCACGTTTATATGCTCATGCGCTTACACAAATTTCCTGCAGAGAAAACTGGTTTGCGTTTTAAACAAACGCAATGCGACATGGCAGTAACCATAAGCAATATCCAGACAGTCGAGAGACACCTAAACACTTTGCTGCTACACCAACGCTCATGTAAATATATATATATATATATATATATATATATATATATATATATATATATATATATATATATATATATATATATATATATATATATATATATATATACTCCTTACGGAAAGAACACGACCGGAATCGAAAACTTCAGTTATATCAAAACTGAACTGATAACCTTAGATATTGACCATTCAACAGCTGGTGGAGAGCACAAGACCTTTACAAAGTGGACCACAGCCTTATGAAGCCTCCTGTGGTACGTTTATTCCAGCCACCGCAGATAACGTACTGGTTCCTTCAATAAGGGCGCCAGAAATTCTCTCTCTCTCTCTCTCTCTCTCTCTCTCTCTCTCTTGGGAATGATGCGGTTTTCACGCCTTCTTCATGTGCCGTTCTATTCATTTGCTTCGTATGCTTTGTAACTTCTTGGTCTCCTTCATCCCACACAGTCAGCGCTTTCCGATATTCATTTCTATGGTCCCTAGCATTCACCCTGCGCTCTTCTGTGACACCCTAATTCTTTATCTGGTGGTCCTCAACATTCCAAACCCATTAGCCTTACAACATTCTCCACTTCTTGTTCTCCCAACTCCCTCTCCTAGAGTTCTCCTCATCTTCTTTTCCTCCTGGTCTCCTACAGCATCTCTCATTTTTGGCCTTTTCCTTTCCCTTTTCGTACTCTCTTCGCGGTCTCCTACTTTCTCTCCCTGTGATCTACTTTCCCCTACCGTGTTCTGCCCCATGTCTCCCACCCTCCTCTCCATCCGTTCTCCTACACCTCTTACTTTACACCACTCTATAGCATCCAGCATTCGCCACTTGCTGATATCTTCATTTTCTCGCCATGCGAAGTCCAAAGTCCTATCGCTTTTTCAGCTTTACATTCCCCATTTCATGTTCCTTTTGGTCTCCACCATTTGCATCTTCCCAGACTCCAGACTCCCATTTTCTTTACTGGCTCGTATCTTACGTTTTTCACTTAATTCTCCTGTTCTATTCACTTCCCACTCTTCACCGTTTGTTGGTTTTGCACGATCCCATCTCCCCGGTCTTCGTCAAGTCTCCATTCCTATCTTCACTATTCTTCACTTTCCCGTCTTCACTATTCTTCACTTTCCGGTCTTCGTCATTCTTCAGTCGGTCTTTTCATCGTTGTAAAAGGAGGTGATTTGACTTTCATGTTCCAAGTTTGTTACAAGTTTTCAGCCTTCCTTAACTAAGCCCAAATGTCTCTCCCCGTTGAACATATTCTTTTCAGGAGGTCTTTGAAAAACCTTCAATGGCGCGTAATTGTAAACTTTTCGGTTTCCGATTTTTTTCATCGATTCGTAAATCCTCCAAACGCTCTGTGATTTCACGTGTAAGTACTGCTGAAGATTTATTTCTCATAAATCCGTCCCTCACAAAAAGCTACAGGTCCACAGTGTTAAGCACATCTATGCACAGGCTTGCTTGATATGCTGAAAGGCGTTATACGTTATCGCCGTTTCAATACTTGAGTTTTTGGTTAATAAACACAATTTCGGAGATCTAGCTTAATTTGGTGAGGGACTTTCTCATCAAAGCTCTCAAGGGAGAAGTATTTTGAAACTTACTAAGATATGTGTATATGTGTGTAGCTATCAGTTATTTTTCCGTATTAGTCGTAATGATCTATGAAATGTATTCGTTCTCTTATGTCAGTACCGTGGTAGAGGGTCTACAAAGGTGGAATACTGTTACAGGCGACACAATATTGTTCAACTTGAAGCGGAAACTACATATAGAGCCAGCATGATCTGTCTATCCTTGAAAGTCTGCCTATGGTTTTAGGAGCGCCCGAGTAATCAGCAAAATTGCCTCATGAAACATGTTAGCTAAACTCACATGTTACGCTACGATCGACTGAATGTTACGAAATCTACCGACCTGGTCGTTTACAGAAAGACTTGCTTTACTTTTCTCGTGCTCTGAAATGAAATGAATATTCCCAGGGTTGTCCCAATGCTTCGTAATTCAGTTATGCTGGCATGAAGCTGTGCAGGAACGGGGAAGAGGCGTGAATTCAGGGGTACCTTTGGGCTGTCTGTATATATATAGGAGAGGAGTGGTTTACCCTTCTCTCTACAGTGGTAAGTGACGTAGGAAATAAGGGTGTGGGTAAAAGATCTCCCTAACCCTTCACCATCCTACTGATAGATTTGTACACAAAGTCGTGCACTCGAGGGGCTCCTGTGTACATAACTTTGGCTGGGATCCTGGTTGTCATGCCTGTTGCCGTCTCGTGGGCAGTCACTCACTCTGTATCTGTTTTCTTATATATATCAAACAGTCGACAGAAAATCTGAAGTGACTGTCGAACTAGCACACATTTCGCACATCTTTGTGTGCTGATGTCATAACGCTCGTGGGCGTGTGCCGAGTCTTCAGCTCACAACAGTGGTGGTTCTTCGTCCTTCCGTCGAGGTGATGGTCACTCTGTTATAAGCTAATGAAGGGGCAACTTCCAGTGTCTTGACCTCCTAAGACTGAAGGGTTCTGTTGGGTAGGGAACTCGAAACACCGTGGTAAGGGTATCCAATATGACTGATGTTTGTGCGATCACAACACTGATTTTTTGTGCTGTCAGCGCAGAAAATGGGAAGTGGGAGGTTTTGCTTCAACTTCACAATATCGTGTTACGTTGGAAACTCTCAAAAACATGCAAGTAACAACAATAATTTTTTGTTTTTCGGTAAACCCCAACATGACAGCATGATGTCGTATGCCGACCCGAATGGGATGACTAGACGCAAGTCATGTAACCGCTCAGCTCGACTTTGAAGAGACTGAAACCTAGGACTATAAAGGCAGCATACGGCATCTCCTTCACTATAACAGGCACTCTGGCTTCCAGCCGACCTCTTCAGCACGAAGGTACGAACCATTGGTGTGATGGCCTTGCTTTCAACTGGATCCTCAAGTGTCAGATCAAAGCCTTGGCCCTTTCTCAAGGGTTCGTACTACTCTGCTCAAGGGCTTAATACTGACCGTACACAAAAGATATACAACGCAGACACACACAATAATCAAATGGCTGTCTAGCCAAATACCAACAACATTCCGAGACCGCGTGGAGGTAATCGTGTTTCTCGTGCAGCACCAAACGTAGAGGAGAATGCAGAGCACTAAGCTCTTCGACATTAACGAGGTCACTGGAGAAGCATAAGTGGACATTAGTGACAAAAACAGTATTGACATGTGACACTCCGTCACTCGCAACCACCTGACGGAATACTAACATAATATACAAACACGAGGGAAAAAGTTATCGTAATCGCTGGAAACGTTGCTACAAATAACTCGTTCATTCTTGGGCTAAAACTGGCTCAAGGCGTGCTGCTAAAGACGAGGCAATTAATCACCTCAGTACCATCAACTCGGTAATTCTAAGAGGAGAGGAAATATAACGTGTAGCTGATTGAAGCCATTTTTGATGAGGTACTTGAACGCGGAGCGAGTCAAGCCACTGGTGATGAGGTACTTGAACGTTCCAGTGGTATTCTTACGCGACTTGGACTCCATACAAGGCCCCAAGAACTTGCCCCTCTCAGACTGAGAGTCGGTGCATATATCACTCAGGTAATTCGTCACCGGACTGCTATGGCCACCACAAATCATGGCCTCTGAAAAAAAACAAAAAACAAGTTGGTACTTTTCTTTGCCGTGAACATGGCAAGCACGCTACTACGCCATCAAACGCAATCCAACAACTCACTGCATTTCATAACACTCACATTTTTTTTTTCATTCCTTTTTATGCGTGGCTATTGAGGTCAGGGTAATTGGCTACAAAATCTTTACCGTCGCGCGGCTATTTAGTTTGGGAATTGTTACAGGGACACGCCGGAAAAAGGGCCCTTACGGAGCTCATCAGCATAAAATTCCGGCCGTCACTTTTACACTCACCAGAGACATGATTAATTCCTGGAAGAAAGAAAATTACCTTTTCCTCCGCCGGCAATCACGCCGTGGTGTCCCTCCTTTGTTTTTCGTCGCCCGCAGACAATGGCTCCAAGGGGCCATTTCGGCCCCCCGGAAGCACAGCCATTCACCGAGGCAAAAAGTCGCATCGTTATCAAATGGCTGCTCTCTGACCGGCGGCGCGAGTCGTTGGTACCTGCCTGACGTTGGCTTCTCCCTCCCTCACCCCACCCCCCCCTCCCTAGCATGACACGGACCTGAGGCTGATCGACCAAGTTTTCACTCCGCTCACCTCATCTTACGACAGTCCTCAAGCTGATCGACCAATTTATTACAGCCTGGCCTGTCCTCAAGCTGAACGACCAAGTTATCACATCACACCTTAGCCAGTCCTCAAGCTGATCGACCAAGCTATCACATCACAGCTTAGCCAGTCCTCAAGCTGATCGACCAAGTCATCACATCTCAGCTTGGCCAGTCCTCAAGCTGATCGACCAAGTCATCACATCACAGCTTGGCAAGTCCTCAAACTGACCGACCAAGTCATCACATCACAGCTTGGCCAGTCCTCAAGCTGATCGACCAAGTCATCACATCACAGCTTGGCCAGTCCTCAAACTGAACGACAAGTCATCACATCACAGCTTGGCCAGTCCTCAAACTGAACGACGAAGTCATCACATCACAGCTTGGCCAGTCCTCAAACTGAACGACCAAGTCATCACATCACAGCTTGGCCAGTCCTCATGGTGATCGACCAACTTATCACATAACAGCCTGGGTGAAAAAGTAAATGAGAAACCTATACACTTCTGGGTTCGTGAGCCAACCAGTGCCCTAAAAAATCGTTGAGCCAGGCGAGCTGACACACCCAGAGGTGCTAACGTTGTCGGCAATAATTACGCCATCCGGTTCTGAAAAGAAGATGGAAATAAACCTGGTTGGGGGAAAAAAAAAATCCGCACTAGGGCCAGACGCCTTCAATTCTGTCCTCATAATGAAATGAAAATACGCTGCTATATTAAGCTCTTATGATTCCCTGGAAAGAAGCCTCGACTCCAATATCCTGGCGGAGAGGCGGAAAGCCACTACATAGCCCCACTTCACACAGAATGAAGCCAAGCAATCTCGAAATTATAGAAGGGAAAGAAAAACCCGCATTACACATTATTAATATATTCAAAGCAAAAAGCCTTGAACTAAAATGGCTGAGTATATGAAATGAAATCGTCGTATAAGTAGATGACTTTTGACGAGACGAGATCTTAAGCCACTTACACACACAAAAGGTAATGCGATGCAGCCCTAGGTAATTTCCTTAAAGGCTTTTCAAACTCGCGTTCTGCGTCACAGCAAACAAATCTGAGGCGACGGGAATAGCGAAACAGTGTGCAATGCATTTCCAACTTCATAACAGCATGAACGCGTAACTATACACCGAGCCAAATATACCACATCAAATGTTGAAGTCGCAGGGCCTATCCACAGCAGTGCTTCTCTTTGACCTTTCCAACGCTTTCATTTCTGGCAAATGGCGCAAAAAGAACAGACCGGCGTTATGTCATCTGCCGGTGATACACAAGTCTCACCCGCCACAGACGCTGACAATCCAGTCAGTGCCTCCTCAGCGGGCGGATGGATGGAAACATGAACGATGCTTGAAGGGGGAAATTTAAGACCGCCCTGTCATGCGTGAAATAATGAACTTCAAAAGACCACTCAATACCAGACACACACACACACACACACACACACACACACACACACACACACACACACAGCTGTCAACATAAAACAAGGCAGCAACGCAAAACATCTACAGGTGATCATTTCTAATGAATTGAACCAAAGTGAACACAACATGTCTCAATCAAATGGGGTGACACAGAAACGGATCCCTCTGCCATAATAATAATAATAATAAAAAAACTATGGTAGCCCGTCGGTACGCACATCCCAGTCTTTAAACATAGCTCCGTCGAGATTGCGTTACAGATGAAGCGGGAACCTTCCTCCTCAACCCCTTGAATATGACAGCAGGATCATACCTAAGGGTTTTACCGTCGTGCTAAAAGGAGTCGCGCCGTTGTGCCCAAATGGATGAATCACAAAATGCTCGCATAAATCGAAGGAGCTGTAGTCACAAAACATTCAACCCACACTTCCTGGAACACAAATCTCCAATGCACATCCCAACAACATGGTCATGGGATATAACGGAAGGTCTGGCCCAGTCCAAACCTGCAAACGAAAACACCTCCAGTCTACAAACTCCATCCAGAGAAAAGAATACGACCGGCAAATTAAGAGGATACCCTCCAAACAACCAGGCCCCCCCCCCCAAAAAAAAAAATACTTCAACCTCCATCCAGCGAGACTGAGTACCTAAGCGTTCAAGAGTTACGTGGAAAATCACCCTGAAGTGTGCTTCATCAGCGGGGTCGTAATGGTAATGCGGGAGAGAGAACGGCGGCGGCAGCAGCAGCAGCAGCAGCGGCCACGAGCCATCATTCTCTTGATCTGATAACGACGGGCTGCGGGCGAAGACAAGGAGGACAACCCTCGACCGAACGTGAGACAAGAAGACATTGCGAAGTAAAGCAGGTCAAAGATATCACATAACTACCCAGGCTAATCAGGAACCACATTACGCAGCCGGGGACAATATTGCACAGTTAATTAGGAGCGTCACTACTCCGTACATCAAAGAACATTAGGCGGAAGGTCAGGTAACACATTACTCGGTGTATCACGTTCCACAGTCAGCAGTAAGCCACAAACCACTCAGCACAAGAGATCACACAGCCTAATGACGGACGACTGAAATAACTGCCATTCATTCGGAGAAGGGAAGGAAACACAGAGCTAAGATAAGCTAGGCATTGTTCATTGTAATCAACTGTCCTTCACTAGCACACAAAGACATATGCTTGACGTTATCCGCACTTCTCGACCTGTAGTCCATATATATATATATATATATATATATATATATATATATAAAACT
>JAYMFT010378626.1:0-36388 GCA_038088735.1 Panulirus argus | reverse complement strand
TATATATATATATATATATATATATATATATATATATATATATATATATATATATATGTATGTATAACTGAACCAGGAATTTCAAGTCTGAAACTTTTCAAACCTCCATCAAAGTAATTGAAAGGAAAATCTATATATTTCACTCTGCCCTTCTTTTGTATAGAGAGGACAGTGTCATAGGCAACGATCATGGCGGTTACTCAGGACAGCTGAAGGTCAGGAGGCGAGAGCGAAAAGTAGCACAGCATTACACCGTATCGGTTGTGATAGGCTTCTTTGGCCAGTCGTGCGACTGTGCTCCTATTTGGATATTGCTGGCAACAAATGGGGAATTAGTCCTCCTGTTCCTTTGTACTATTTTAGAACTTTAGTTACTGTGTATATACGAATGAATTATCCGATGTATTGTAAAGTAAAATCATTAGATTAATACATATATTTAAGATCACGACTGAAATCGTTGTATAGGTCTGTGGGCCAGATCAGTAGTATTATGGACAAATGTAAATTAGATTACTTTGGGTTCGACTAGTTAGATTTGGTACAGATTAAGACTAGAATAAGTGAGGTTGGTATATAAAAGATTGTTACCTTACGATGACATCTCTTTTAGCATTCTGGTTAATTTGGTTTTAGCTGAGAGGTTTCAAGTAGTATCAAAAAATAAGTTAAATTTGTGATATGATAACGTTATCCCCTGGATTTTGTAATGCTAGTCATACTGTTAACGTGAAATATACAATCTAAGACTTAGATACAAAATAAAAACAAACAATAAAATAGAAAAATGATATATAAAGTGAGACAATGTTCGTGCATTGTTGATAAAGGTCTATCATGAGACTGAATCCATTGTTTTTAGATAAGCGAGAAAACTGTCAAAGTAAACCTATTTCTTCTGCGTCCATCGTACTCGACCCACTGTGACCTTCAGCTGTCCTAGGCAGCTGCAGCGCGCCTCAGTCAGTAACGGACGGCGACACAACCAAGGAAGTTAAAATATTCTCAGTAGAACTAATTCCTTCTAAAGCTGCTTCTTTTTCCTAAATTATTATTTTTTCAGGTTTTTACTTGCACATCCCACCGAAACTTTGTCAATGACTTACAGAACTCCCATTTCATTGTAGATTTATAAGAATGTTGAGCTCGAAAGATACGGAAGTCCCCCTTTTTTTTTTTAGAAAAAAAATAGACTATCCTCTGGCTTCGTTTTCTGTGGTAGTGCACCACTGGCTTCACTTGCTAGTGCCGATCTGTTTTGATAAAGTAATCCCAAACAGTTTACCAGTGTGCCTCACCATAAACCCTGACTACCGACGGTGTTGGAGGATCTTCTGTACAACAACAGGATGAGGAAGACGCTAAGTTACCTATGATACTCCGCGCTTGTTGGATCCGTCCAAGCGACGGCGGGCTAGGCTTTCCCCCGTCAGTCTTAGCTTGGGGGAGCTCCTTGCCAGCAGGCCTGACAAGACTATGAATGCCACACGTAGAAAAACAGACACCACTCTAAAGTCTTGAGTATCCTCATGCATGAGCCATAAACGAATCTATGATTTTCCATAGACGGTAGAATTATGATGAAAAGACTGATGTCTAGTCTAACAAAACTAATTACATTCCACCTGTTCAAAGTTCCAACGCCCTAAATCCATTTCGGGACACATTGTAACCTCTACTAATAACAGTTCAGAGTAATTAAGCAATTTTAATAAGATAACCTTAACAGAAATTTTGATGGGACCCATATATTACCTTTCATGATTCATATCCGCTAAATATCAGCTTTACATTCCTCTAGTCCTGTGTTGCGGCGGCGGGATCACCTCCCTTCATCTGTCAGGATCCTCATCTGTGTTCTGTAGGGCGTGTTAGGTGTTTGTGTATGTGTGTAGTATGTGACAGAATCTGTATATGATCCTGTCCTCATGGCATCCAACCCCTTCACCCACAGTTCCCTACCCCGCCTGTGGCCAACGCCCACCAGCGGTTTAACCAACAGCCGCAGCCAACGATAAGGAAATTCTCCACGGAGGATGGCAGAACGGAACCACAACCACAACCACCCAGCAGGTTCGAAGAACGCAATCAGGTCGGTCGACCGGAGGAGCGGAACGAACACGAGAGGAGAGGCAAGCCTCTCGGGCGCGAGAGAAAACTGAGAATAGAGATCCCACACATGGATGAGAGGAACTGCAACGACGCCAGCGGCCGGGAGCAGGACAAGAGTAGCAGGTGGGAAGCAAGGGACGAGACGAACAGAGAAAGGACGAAGGAGCCTCTCCGAAGACAGCGGAGCAGGGATGATGCGCCGCATCTGAGACGAGTGAGCGACGAGGCGCAGGAAAGGCAGCGAAGGGAGGAAATGCAAAACCAACTGGAAAAGGAAAAGAGGGACGAGCTGCGTAATAAGCAGGAGCGGGAAAAGAGGGAAGAGCTGCGAAACCAGAGGGACGAACTACGGAGGCAAGAACAAGAGAGGCAGAAGAGGGAGGCCCTGCGACAGCAGCAGGAAGAAAGGGAGAAGGAACTACGAAAACGACAGCGGGAGAAGGAAAATGAAGAGTTAAGGAAACAACAAGAAGAAAGGGAGAGGAGAGAAGAATTACGAAAGCAACAGCAGGAAAGGGAAAGGGAAGAGTTACGAAAGCGGCAGCAAGAAAGAGAAAAAGAGGAGCAACGAAAACAGCAACAAGAAAGAGAAAGAAGAGAAGAATTACGGAAGCAACAGCTAGAGAGAGAAAGGGAAGAGCAACGAAGGCGACAGCAAGAGAGAGAAAAGGAAGAGCAAAGAAGAAGACAGCAGGAAAGAGAAAAGGAGGAGTTGCGAAGGCGACAGCAGGAGAAAGAAAAGGAGGAACTACTAAGGCGACAGCAAGAGAAGGAGAAGGAAGAGATGCGAAGGCGGCAGCAAGAGAAAGAGAAAGAGGAACTACGAAAGCGACAGCAAGAGAGAGAAAGGGAAGAGTTGCGAAAACGACAGCAAGAGAAGGAAAAGGAGGAGTTGCTCAAGAGACAGCAAGAGAAAGAAAAGGAAGAGTTGCGAAAGCGACAGCAAGAGAAGGAAAAGGAAGAGCTTCGAAAAAGACAAGAAAACGAAAAGGAGGAGCTACGCAAGCAAGAGCAGGAGAAGGCAAAGAAAGCAGTGCGGAAACCACAGGAAGGGAAGGAAAAAGGTGAAGAACTACGCAGCAGGCAAGATAAAGAGAAAAGGGAAGAGCCGCAAAATAAACAGGAAAGGGACTCGAAAGAGGCAGGTGGTAGAGAGAAGAGGAAGACCAGCGTGGAGGACGGAGACAGCATATTTGGTGTCCAGCTCAAGCCCAGGAAAAAGTCCGACGTGGAACCAAAGGAGCGACTCCCACCCAAGGACAAAGAGCAAGCCACTTCGAATGATATATTTGGCGTTCAGCTGAGGTCCAGGAAACAGTCCGAGGCGGACGGTAAGGAGCGGCCTCCTGCGAATGAGAAGGAACAACCCTCGACAACGGACAAGTTCGGCGTCCAGCTGAGGTCCAGGAAACAATCTGAGCCTGAGAATAAGGAACGACCCGTCTCGAGTGATAAAGAACCACCTCCTCCCAGTGATAAATTCGGTGTTCAGTTAAGGTCAAGAAAACAGTCCGACGTGGAAGCCAAGGAGAGACCTCCAGCTGATGACGAAGAGGATGACTCTCGCACCGACAAGATCAACTTGAATGACGTGAGAAATAAGTGGGAATCGAAAATCAAGGATGAGCAAGAGAAAAAGCTGAAGAAGCAGAGTGTAACCCTTAAGCCGAAGCAGGAGAAGGAAGCGGTGAAGGAGGACCAAGGAAAGGCCGAAAGCAAAGATAAGCAACCTAGTCTAGGGAAGAAGAAAGAGGAGGCGGTACTGCCGCCCAAGCAGGAAAAACAGAAGGGGGAGAATTTGGAACGCAAGCGCGTCAGCGTTGGCGCGAACGAGAAGCAGAAAGCAGAGGAACGAGATCCAAAGAATAGACAACAGCTTAATAAACCCAGCCAGAAGGAAGAGCTACTGAAGGCGAAGCAGAACCTGCACCCTACAGATATGAAAGAGAGATTAAACAGAAAGAAACAGGAAGAAAATGAAAACTTGAAAAAGCAGGAGAGCTTAAAGACGACCGACAAGACTCAAAAACAGGCGTCCGATCCCCGAGTATGTATCCGTTGGCTGTGCACTTAACAAACGTCTAACGCTCCACTGACGTCTCGCACGATGCTTTGCAACGCCATAGTGCCGCACTGACGTCTCTCACACATATTAGTGCTTTGTAATACTGTAACGCCATACTGATGTCTCAAATAACAGGCTGAGTGGCTTTACCCCACAGACAAGACAGGACAAAACTAATTCATTTTGAATTTTCATTTACGTTCGCCAATGATATTTTCGCCTTTTCTCTCTTTTGTTTCTTGACTAGTTTTTTTTTTATTATTTACACATCGCTCTGATTGATTATAACAAAAGTAATTCCGACACTAGTCATAACAAAAATAACGATTAAATATTACAGGATGACTGAGGTTTTTATTTATTTATTTATTGGTTTATTTTGAACACTGTCCTCAGAGACCCTAATCCCTCATCGTATTTGGGTTCGTGAGACTTTGAAGAAACCTTCTTAAGTTGGGTTGTTTTTAGTGAGTGTTATATATGATTTGCACTAAGAAACTGGTTATTATTTTCCTTTTCAATAATATACTGACGCTCTGAGTTAATCTAGAACGTCTAACTCTGCCGTACAGGCGTGGTTGTTCTACTCATTGAAAGAACATCATGTATGGTTTTTATATATTTACGTGAAAGGGAAAGGCTGTTCTTCTGGTCGTTTTGGACTGCATCGGCATGCGTGGTTTAACCTGGTATAAGATGAGTGTCAGGGTTCGAGATGGTATCCAGAGAAGGGTGTGTGGTGTTACCATTCAACAGTGGTGTTGCTAGTGCACACTGTTGGTTGTATGATGTTACCAGACACTGGTGGTTGTGTAGTGTTACCTGACACAGGCACTGGTGGTTTTTGTGTAATGTCTCCTCGTCTGCTGTGAAAAACATCAGCAAAGATCATCTTCATAAAATTGTATTGTCATTACTAATAAACGAGTATATATATATATATATATATATATATATATATATATATATATATATATATATATATATATAAAACAAAGACCAATACACATTTGGTGCACAGAAATTTCTTATTCTTCTTTTACATTATCTTCACTGTGGTTTTCGCAGACACACAAAGATTGAAAGGTTTCCCATGTTGTTTTCCACGTCCATACTTGATATTGTGACACGTTTTGACATACATATCTACCCTCAGCCTACCAGTTATTACACAATATAGAATAAGAGTACAACACATTCAAAATATCACGACAAACACCAAAATGATAAAGCACCGCAAATATTAGACACGACTGCTCATAACAGAAGCCATCTGCATCCTCGAAACCTCTCCATAACAACCAGTCACTACGAGCCGAGAGACAGAACACTCAGACTCCTCCCTGGTAACACTAGACGCCAGCTGGAGGACGCCTGCAGCGAAGACCTTATCCACCCCCGACCATACCCGGGTTGGTGGTGACTCTCTCCCTACTATCATCACCTGGAACGGCCTTTGCGGTCGGTCTTCGCCCACACCTCACCGTGGACGCATCTCTAGCTGGTGTCTCTTCCCGCTGTAACATGGATTTCTGAGTATGCTCAGTGCTTCCTACACAGTGTTGTACTCTTATTATGTAACGGGCCATAACTTATTAGCTGAGGATGAAGTGCGTATGCATCTAAAACTGTCGCAGATTATCGAGAATGCTTATAGAAGAACGACATTGCAAATTCATTTCACCGTCTTTCTCTCTCCGTGATAACCACAGTGAGGCGATAGAAAAGATTGATAAGAAATTGGTCTTTAACTGAGCATGTTTACATAGAAAGCTTTCAAGTTAACATGTACTTTGTCCAAAGTTATATACTTGAACGTACTACTTGCATTATGCCTAAAACTTTCTTCTTTAACGTTGCAGTTCATCAACAAACCAGCGACACCCAACAAAGATGACCTTCGCAAGGTACGTAGGTCTTCCCATCACATCGTTGTACAGCTCAGGTTCCCTTGGTATACCTAAAGGCTGTATATCGTATGTCATGGTTCTCGCTATAATTACTCGTTCCTTTATTTTAGTTCTCCTTATTAGTATTTCAGTTTCAGATTTCCTTTTGCTTTTGTTTTATGTTTTATCTGTTTCATATCTGACATCTTCTCTAGACCATTGAATCAATAGATTTTGTTCAGTTCTCTGTTGAACTAATGACATTCATGGGTGGTCAGCTTTGTCTTGAAACGTTTTTTTATTTTCTTTTTTCTTTACTTTATCATTTGTGTTGCCAGAGGCTGCAATATTAACTAGTTCCAGGGATGCAGGCCGTCCCTTGCTACCCAGGCAGGCTAACGCTTAACACCCGACTCTCTCTCCTCCCACAGGAGCAAAGTTCCTCTCCTTCTGCGACCCTGCACACCCCAGCCAATCAGGCTGATCTTCTGCTGCAGGAGGATAACGCCTCCAGGGTCAGTGACAGACATATATATACACACACACACAGCCTACCCATCTGGGTCGTGGTTGGGGTGGTGGTTGAGGATAGGGTGAATAATTCATGAGTTGCCGTGACCTGGATGGACGACACAAGGTCATGTATAATGTGAAGCTGTGGTGTAAGGAGTTGGGTTGCTAGTGAGTGGTCCTCCAGGGCACTGCAGCTCGTGTGGTTCATATGTTCCCGGGACACACTGTGGTGAACTACCTCATCCTCCCCCATGTGATACACCAAGTTAATTTTTCCCCTTATGGCGTGTGTGCTGTACTTCACTGATCATCTATATTCAGTTAGACAACTAGCATATATGTATATATATATACACGACATGAAACGGTAATCAGTTATTCTTTAACACTGTGTCGATGTTTCCCCATCTTGTTTTTAGTCTTCATCCCCGACGGTTGAGGAAGAGTGGGGCACACCGCAGGAGCACTGGGTAAGTCCACCGCCGACCTACCTCAGGCTTCCTCAGCCCCCCACCAAAGAATGTTTCTTCCTCAGCCGCCGCCTCTTTTTTCTTTTCCCCCCCGTAGCCTCGTATTCCAGGTCATCTGTGTGATCCACCTCGTTCCTGATTGGCGCCCGCCGAGCATGTGTACCTCCGCAACCCCGCTCTTGAAACTTCCGTTACAGGTCAACTGTATGTCCACCCTGTGTGCTGCTGTGCTGTCTTAAGGACGCATCTTGGCCTGAAATCTTAGATCCCATTTGGGCAGCTCCGCCGCACGTTGGTCCTCCCGGATCTGTACGACTCCGGGTGAGTCTCCCAGGACTTGCCTCACCGTCCAGATGCATCCTGAGGTGGTGTCCCTCTTGACAATGGACACCACGACCACCACACCCTACTTCCGCCACCCTCCCACACGTGTCAGCATCATGTATATATGTGTATCAGTTCTCGTGTTGCAGATCCCGTGTTGTCGGTGTCACAACTGTCACCCTTAAATGTACCTTCGTCTTCCAGGTGAACTTCAAGTAACTTAATTTAAAGACCTCACATACGCATTTTTTTTTTCAATAAGCCTACGTTTAAACTTCCAGTTCCAGGTAAATTCCAGTAAGATGATTTTTTTTTCTTTTTTGAAGCATGCCATTTTCACGAGCAGTTTACCTTTTCAGAATCCTAAACTGCATCCAACTGGCTCAAGGCCACTACTTTAAGTCTACCCAGTTCCTTCAGTCAGTCCCATGATGCCTGTACCTAAGTGTATGTCTTTACAAATGTGTTTCCTCTCTACTTATTTTACGTTCTGGAAACTGTTTCACCACATATTGGCCACGTATTAAGGTGGCTGGACCAAATGGTGGAATAAGTGGTAACAGTTTTTGGAATATGTCCACACACGCCCCGTTCCAGTAGCTGATGAGAAATCAGTTCTGAAAGACTTTAGGTGTAATGTCACAGTCACTTCAGCAGCAAACGGCCTCTTATACCACCGTGCCTAGTGTTCACCTCCCTGGAGCTGAGAGGCATTAATATCTGATGTTCTAGAAGTGGGTTCAATGTGACACTCGGGCTGACAGTAAACACCTTTTGTGGATCTGCTTACACGCCCACAGAAGGACCAGCGATGGTGGTTTACCGGGACACTCCATAGTTGTTTACCAGGACACTCCATAGTAGTTTACCAGGACACTCCTTGGACCAAACTTGTACAACGCATTAGACTAAAGTGCTGCTTGTGCAATAGATAGCTGTTTGTTGTAACAGACAAAAGTGTGAAACTAACAAATAGTTTTTCGTTCTTATTCTCTGATTTTGAAATCGATATTGATAAGATGTCTTTGTTTATTTTTCCCCTTTACACTGAATATGAAATACGTACTACAAATGACTCTACCTGTGGGGGAATTATACACAGAATCACTCCATTATTTTGCGGCCTGAAGCTTGCAAAAGTGTGGTTGTCTCACACACGTACACACATACCTACAGTACTAACGCAAATATTACGAATGAATATATTAATCGAGGTTTTCAGATATTAATGATAATTTTTTCCTATTTGTGGTCAACCAGAATATGAGTTGTGGAGCTATGTTTCCAGGACATTAATCAGACGTCGTTCACTCTTGTTTCGAAAGTGACACACTCTTCTGTCAAGAAACTGAAGAAGATGCCAACTGACAACTCACAAATCTGTTTCCCTTTTTTTGTTGTAGTCACGGGACCACAGCGGTCCTTAAAAGAGGGGCAAAAGTGGCCCTTAAAAGAGGGCAGACGGCTAAGGACTTCCAGCCAGGAGAGGCCCACATTCCCTGGTCATCGCCATGTCTTATGTATTCCTTAAGAGTAGAACGCCTAACCCTCTACCACTGTACCTCTGTATGTTGATCTTTTGTATGAGTTTGTCACGAAGAGTGGCTCCTAGCTGCTACCTCCTGCAAGTCGCAATGCTTCGATATCCGAAGCAGTCTTGCCGACCGAACATTTCGAGCTGAAATCTTTAGCGACTGTAATCTCTTGTAGATACCAAGTGCCCCGAAGGCCGGGGAAAGGATAGTTGGCAAGAGAGTTGAGGTAGAAGACGAGGAGGATGAATCAGAGGAGGAGTCTGAAGATGAGTCAAGCGAAGAGGAATCCGAGGATGAGGACGACGAGTCAGACGATGAGGAATCCGAGTCTGTAAGTGACGAACGCAAAGTTGACTTGAAGGATCAACGCTGGTGGTGTTCCCGTTGTTGTAGTGCTGACTCTCCAGCCGTTTTTTTCTTTTTTTTACTCACGTCATCCGCTGCACTTTATTACTCTCTGAACTTTTCGGTTTCGTTGTTAACAACGTGTAGCGGAGCTAGTACCGTTATCTACCAGGTGCTAACCTGTACTGAGAACCGTACAGCGTTCTACTTCACCGCTCATTCGTCATATATTATTTTTTTTTCTGTAGAATTTAGACGTAGGATTTCGCTAACGATATCTTGAGTTATATTAACGCGTAGCGTCGTAAGTGATTGGCTCCGTAACTATCCTAACTGCGGACTTCAACAGTGTTAAAGTCCTTGTCTTCTTAATTTATTTGCTAATTTATTTCTCTAAATAAATACTCTAAACAGTCTTGTCTATGTTTTTGCCATATACAAATGTGGCGAGTCACCTTTTATTTTCGGGGTAGTTGACCTTTGACCCCTGAAATTGTTAACCATCTGTTTCTTCAGTCGGTTGACCCTTTTGACCGGTGACCTTTGAAACTTGAGGCTGTTAACCCTTGTACCAGTTTACCTTCAGACCTTGTGGCGGTTGACCCTTGTGACACTTCACGTTTGACCCTTTCGATAGTTAACCTTGTAACTCTTGTAACTGATAACCTTTGATTCAAGCGACCTGTGACTGTGGTTGGGCAGCTGCTGTGTGTTTGATCCTTGTGACCAAAAAGAGTAGCTCTTGTGGTATTGTCCATTTTCAGTCCTTGTAATAGCTGGCCTTTTGGCCTCTACGATAACAGAAGACCTTTAACGCTTGCATCAGTCGACTTGTTCCACCAATCCTGTTTGACTTTTTCACCCATCTAGTAGTCAACCTTTTATTTTTTTTTCCCTGTAATGAATCTTTGACCCTTGAGTTGGTTGACCTACGATTCCTAAAGCAGGCTGACTTGAATCCTTGTGGCAGTTGACTTATGACCCCTGTGGCAGTTTATCTTAAATCCTGAGACGTTTAGCCTTTAACATTTTTGGCATTTGGACTCTGACATTTGTGGCTGTTGACCTATCGACTCGATCCTGTTAAGTCTGCACTACTATACCCTCTGCTGATTGGTATTTGACGCTGTTTGACCCCTTTGGTAGTTAGTTCCTTTTGAGACGGCTCCACCTAATACCCAAGTCTGTGTGGATTAAACGTATGTAAATCTATTATTTAATCACCTTTTGAATACGCATCGTACATCAAAGGGAAAAGCTGGAAGTACTGCCGGACGCTATCGGGCTCCTGAGGAGAGCCTGGCAGACTCGGCAGCACCTTCAGGGACTGCTGGCTATGGTACCAGTTCATAGCAGCAGCAGTTCTTCGCACTCTCGCCAACCAAGGGACTAGGGTAACCCAACCCTCTCTCTTGCCAGCTCACTCACTGGGACACCATGAGAGCTAGATGTCCGCAGCAATAGCTTCTATTTATTACTTTCCTTTCTTTCTTTTATTTGCACCAGTAGGTATTAAAACTTGCTTTGTATGGCAAATATTTTTCATTATTTTCAGCATACCCGTATCCTTTATTTTTTGTTTTTTTCTAATCCTAACGTAACATTACAATGTTATTATTTTTTATTTATGTAGATTACACCAGTTTATAACATACTCACTGTATTTTGCTTATAATTCTCAGAATGACGGGCAAGGAATGGTGGATCCATGGTATCAGTCAACACCCACTAGTGATAAGGGATGTGATATTTAATAGTTACTTATCCACTGGGATGAGGAACCAACGATTTTTGACGGGCCCTATGTCCACATTACATTCGCTGCTGTGGGGGAAGCTCGTCAACTAATCATATCTGGATCCACCATACCTTCCCTCACGAACATGCTATTATTATTTTTTTCCAAGATTTTTTCTCTGCTGGATTGTACTACCATATCTCTGTCCCATCAGGTCCCTCAGGGCGAACCCTCTGAGGTGTTTACAATGGATGAGGAGGAACAGGTAAGACGCACTGTGACCACCACCAGTGGCGTTGCGTAAGTGATAACACTTCGTTACTTTAATGTAAGTAGATTATTTCGTTAATTATCTTCACTCAAGTACTACTTTTCCCCTTCTGAAGTATACGTTTTCTCGGACGTCTGGTTACTTGGTGGTGGGAGGGGTGAAAAATGTTGTCAAGTTGGAACATCAATGCTCCCTTAGGGAGCTGGAGTGACACCATCTGCCCTTCCACCAGCAAGAAACTCAACTGGACTTTGCTCTTTTCGAGTAAAAGTAGTCGAAATTCGAAGCGCTTGAGTAAAAGTAATTCTCGAAATGATTTCTACTTTAAGTAAAGTAAAGAAGTATTGCTGCATCGTTACTTACCATCACTATGGACTAGATAATGGTTTGGGTGATTGTGTAAGTTTGTTTGGATGTTGCTTCTAGAGCAAAGATTCGTCTGGATGCTGAATCACAAATAGGTCGGACGTTCATCTCTCATAACTATCCTTGCCTTTTTTTTCCCCTCATTATCTTCTCTTTTCAATGTATTTTATGATCCTTCTTTTGTTCTCTATTATTTGGCATTTTTCCTTTTATTAATACACGCCATCCCAGTTTATTTATCCTCCCTATTACGATAACACTTACTCATTATACCACAACTTCCTGTAAGGCTATACCCATTATTTCCTTTGCCCCATGTTCCCCCAACCGATGAAACTCTAAACCAGCCAAGACAAAGAGGTCTCAAAAGCATTTTGTATCACTCACTTAACTGTCTTGCTCACTACCCAAATAGTTCAGTAATCAGTTTTTTTTATAATGACATTTCTATAGGCTTTTTCTGAGCAAGTATCTGTATGAAAGAGAAAAAATTAGTAGCTTTGCGGTATAAGTCGAGACAGCTTCATGTGTTTGAGAAAATGGAGATCCAACCTTGTTTTATTCTAGACTTCTGTAATTATGGAGATAATTACGCTGTATTTTCAAGGATCTTCCTCAGACAACAGTTGTTCATTACACTCATCTGCAAGTGAATTGCTTACCCTTGACGAGGAAGTAGATAGGGAGATGAATTGAAAGCACATGTTGTTTGTATGAGAAGAGAGAGAGAGAGAGAGAGGTCAGGTGGCGGTATCAGTGTTGCCACCTTCATTACTGCAAGAGATCTTATGTCTTACAGGAACCCGAGCCGCCAGCGAGGACTAACACCCAAGCTAAGCCAACCACTCAGAGCAAAACCTCGGTAAGTTAGCTTCCTGCTTTTCGGGAGTACGTGGGGAGGACTTGATGGCGTGTGACGAGGTTATCTCCTTGAGGAAAGGACATGGGGGGTGTACGTAGGGAGGACAGATAACAGAAGACCTAATGGCCTGTGACGAGTTATCTGCCGTTGGACGGAACATGGGAGTACACGGGAAGGGTAGATAACGGAATACCTGATGGTCCGTGACGGAGTTATCTGCTGGAGTAGAGTATTGGGGTGATATATCCCCTCCTCTGTTTGATTGATGTAGTCAGGATGTTAAAGTGGAAAGCTTCTCGCAGGAAAGTAGCCATGAAGGAACATTATCTAGAGTAGGGGTCGTGCGAGGCGTCGAGGGAAAACAGCTGCTGGAGGGAAAGACGATATTGGTGGAGAGAGGGGGAGTAACAGGTGGAGGGCGGGGGACAACAGGTAGATAGAGAATCGCAACAGGTGGGAGGGAGGCAAAGGGTGTAGGTAAAGACGCAATGAAGAAAATGAAAAATGCAAAGTTAGGAGGGAGTGATTTGGGAGGTGAAGGACGGGACGCGAATTAAGAGATAAAGAGGTGAAAGCAAAGACTGGGAGAGTGGATGTAGAGGGTGGATGGGAGGTAGCAGGATATGGAAGAGAAAGATAAGCTGTGGGCAGACTTCAGCAGATGACGATCGCCTCCCTGTCTCTCGGCACATGTTGGGCAAAAGCTTCCTCCTGGTGTATTACCAGTAGCACGACAGGCATGAAGAGCGTTGATGTTCTGTCCGTGTGCTTTTAAATGTTCTAATCCCGTCATTTAAGTTGCTTGGATGTCTTATTACATTCATTTTCTGTTTATCAGTTTTAGTTACTTTTATCAACCTTTCATTTCAGCACTTGTACAACGTTTATGTTATCAGTAAGATAATTCAACATGATTGATAAGGCAAAAGCTCACATCTCCTAAATGACTCCTCACGAGGTTCCAGTGCTGTATTTAGATGAGAGGCAATATAGCACAAGATGCGTCTGGAGATTGTATATGTCAAGTGTCGGTATTTTAAATCGATCTCCAGCCACTTTTGCTGTGGTTCTAGCCCCATCCTGCTTGTGTATCTGATTTCTTCATATCTGTATATCTCGTTTTTCCGTTTTGTTATATGCTTTTTCATTTAACATTAATTTTATTTTCGTTAATTTTCTTAACTTTTTAATTTCTTGTGTTTTTACAACGTTTAAGTTCTCAGTATCTTAACATAATCAGTAAGGAAAGGCTCACATCTCCTAAAATATTCAATATATGGTTCCAATATCTTCCATTTTCTGTAGGAGGTAATAGTACAATACTTGTAAAAAATATATCGATTGTACGCATTCTACACTGATCTCCAGTTGTGTTTACCACAGCCGTGAGTCCAGTGAAGTGTGCGGAAAGGTGCAATGACGAGGATGTGTTGAAAGAAACTGCATGGAACGTGTCGCTTTTTTACGCTATATATATATATATATATATATATATATATATATATATATATATATATATATATATATTTACGAAAAGAAAATTATTTTGGGGGGTTGGACATGACTGCAAAAGAAAAAAAAAATTGGCAAAACCCGTTAAATTGTCGTATGAATACGTAAAAGTAAAATGATATATTTGTTCAAAGAAAATTTTGCAATATGTTTAGATACATCATTTCATCTGTGTGAATTTTCTCAATGATGATGTACGCAATGCACTGCGACGTTAAGCAAAGGAAACTAGATGTGACTGAGCAGCACTGTGGCTGTTCATTGCAAAGCCTTCGTAAATAACCGCTCCAGTCAAGCAGGTGATACGCGAATTAGTAAGAGGAAAGAGAACTCGTTCAGATATCGTTATAAGGTAAACTTTACTTCGAGAGGAGAGGCAGACAAATTGATGCCAAACGGCAATAAATGAATAATTGTTGATGAGAAAGAATATTGAAAAAAAAAAATCTGGAAATTTTATTGGATTGAAATGAAAATCGAAGACTTTCAAAAGGAGGTGCAGGAGAATCGAGAGCCCATTGTTCATAGTTGCTTCTCGTCAGTGGATGCATGAAACGACTGTCGACTCCACTGCTTAATATATCATCCTAGAGAAATATTTCATATGGTTTGATACACCTTAAGTGGAAATAGTTGCACACATTTAGTCTTCTGCTCTTGAGTTACTTTTATTTTCTAGTTGACAATTTTGCTATAAAGGAAGTGAAAGAATGTTTATTCAGGCTTTAGGTACTTCAGTATCAATCCCTCTTAACGAATGTAAATTCTGCGGACATATTCAGTGGCCAATATATATATCTATATATATAAAGCCTTTGGTAACTATGGTGATTAGTAACTTCTTGCAGCCAGGGTCATCCAAGCTACAGAGTCTTCTGGGCTCAGACTTTCCCAGCAACGAGCCGGTCAGGGCAGGAGGAAGAAGTTCAACTCCACACAAATCGAAGCTGCAGGAGCTGCTGTCCGCCAGCTTCCCAGCCTTTGAGGATAAACCCGTTGATTCCCAGGCTTCCGCCTCACCCATACAGACCTCGAGGTTGCAAGGGATACTTCAAGCTGAATTTCCCAAGTTTTCGGAGAAACCTCCGGGGTCTGAGGACACGATCCCGCCAGGTACTACCCGACCAGATGAACCACTGGCTCAGGAATTTCTAAACGTCGGGGTCTTAGACACTGAAGACCAACCCAGCTCTCCGGAGCAGCCATACGATGCAGTGAGTAACTTAGAGGCTCACGACAAGGAACAGGTTCCATATTCTCTCGAGGAACAACCGCCAGGCAGTGACGTGTCGCCAGACCAGCGTCTGATGGAACGACAGACGCCAGAGACCGGAGAGGAAACGCCAACGGAAACTCAGAGTACCACAGCCGAGGAGGATGTGGAGCCCTACCTTCAGGAGACACAAACACGAGATCCGCTGTATTGCGAGCCCAAATATAACAACTACCTGAACTTCGAGTCCAAGATCCTTGAGGACGAAAAGCTGAATAACCAGTATAACGAATACACCCCAGTGGTAAGACCGACGTGAGGAGAGACTATAGCAGCGTCGAGTCTTAACTGAGGGCTTTATGAGCCTTTGTGTCACGTGGGAAAATGTTTTTTGAATAAAGCCTCAGTTAAGATTTATGACTGCTGTAGCTGTTGCCGTCCGAGCATGGTTTGTCCCTCTTGAATCACATGCGAAACACCTGTGTCAAAACTTGTAGGTTTGTCGTTGCCCAACCGTTGCCTGTTGTGTTCGACGACTGTACTTGGATGTAGACGAACTGGTTGGCTATATCTCGGCAAAGACTAACGCTTTAATCAAGAGGAACCAATAGCCTTTAAACCAAACTGAGCGCATGCAATACTACATTCGCGGAAACGTTGGACCCAAAAACCTTTGTCTTGCATGATTTCTTGTGTTCCAAAAGGATGTAAGATGTGCAATGTTGGTAAAGCTGATTATCATGAATGCCTTCGTCACCTTGCATGCCCAGTTTCTCTCGCCCCACCATGATAAACCAAGTCGAGTATGCACTTGCCCTTTTGTCCTCAAATGCCATGTTGTTGTTTCGTAATATATCCTAAAGATGTTTGACGCCCGCATGGAACGAGTTCGCATTTTTAGAACGCTTCAAATCAAGTGGTCAGAATCTTTGTACTTTTGACTTATAAAATCACTGAAAGCTGCTTTAATATAACTCTGAGGATTCTTTCGAACTGCATATACATACGTGCAACTTCCAGGTGTATGAAGCAAGGATTGAGGATAACAATGATGAAAATGATATCGACGAGGAAAACGAAGAAGAAGAAGAAGAGGAGGCCGAGAAGGCTGACCAACTCACACCCCTTCCGGTACTTATGGATTGCGAGCTGTGCCTAGTGTTACCCCCACCAGGCAGGCATGACTTCCCACCCTCACCTCCTGCGTAACAGCACACGCACATTTACCCTCCATGTAGGCAGTCCCATCAAGCACACAGCCAGGATCTACTCTGCTGAGAACCTCCCTCGACCTTATCCCAACAAGCCTCAATATACTACCGTTGTAGTTCTGCCAACTGAGACCCACTGGATGATACCCTGCTTATACCCAGTCTTGGGAAAACAGTTATTCATGAAATGATAGAAAACCAACGCTGTGTTGGATTTATAAAACACACTGACACTGATCACTCCTTAAGACTAAAACAAGTTTTATTTTGATACTAACCACAGCACTAACCATGAATAATTATTTAAGTTATTATTATATAACATATTTTTGTTTAGCATTAGTATATTCTTTACTCATTCACTGCTAATACATTTTTTTTTTTTTTTTTTTTTTTTAGTTTAGTTCCTCATTTTCAATCCTTAGTACAAATAGTAACTTTTTCATATAAAATATTTGGTTCTTCGACACACTTATTATTGTAGATCATCTGTTGAAGATAGTACTTTTCTGAGTCTGTTTAGTTGCTGGCCTCTAATCCTCAAAATGCTTGATGCTTACTTTTCTTCGCGCAATGTCTTGCGTCAGTTCAATGTAAGCCTCTCTCCCAACACCTTTCCAGAGCGAGCGAGGCTTGTACTGGTGGGAGGAGCAGGACGACCAGCCCGCCGTCACCACCACCACTACTACCCAGGTGCTCCCTGCCCTCCCTACCGAAGCCCCACGACCACAGCCACTCCTCCCGTCGCCTTTCACGCGCTATATATCTCTCTCTTCTCCTTCCGCTCTCACTGTTGGGCCAGCCTCGCTTCCATACTCCACCTCATCTAGTGTCGCTCCGACACACTCACTTTGCCCGCTACATCTTCACTCTCAAAGACTCATTTTAGCCATTTCAGCTCCACGTTCTTTAGCGTCAGGTTGGCTTGTCAAACCTCACTCGCCCATGCTGACTTTATGTTATGCCTGTTTCGCTCTCACGCACTCGCTGTAGAACATCCACACACACATATACACTCCCACACATACGTGACATAGTCTAGTGTATGTATATGTGTGCATACACTTACAGGAGTAAAGACACGGTGCAGGTATACAAGACTTAAGAGAAGGGGCAATACGAGTATAAAACTCTCTCCCCGTAACACGCAAATATTATTATTCGCATATAATCATAGACACTGACACACTCTACACCACGGGCCTTCATGGTATAATAGCATTATTGACCATGGTTCAGCGCGGGCCGGCTTAGGATCGGACCCGCATGGGTTCGAATCCAGAGCGTGCCTGTCGACCTACACCTAACTCTCGGAGCTGGTCAATAGATGGGCGCCTAGCTTCGGCTGGGGTGTGTGAGGGTGCATACATACACAGGAGTAAAGACATGGTACATGCATACAAGGTTAAGAGACGGGGCAACACGAGTGTAAAACTTTCTCCCCGTAACAGACGAGGAGTAATCACACACACATACATTCATCCTGGCTCATCCTGCCCCTTCACATTCACCTACTCTTGTTCATTCAACTCCTTTTAGTCTACAAAGGCTTCTCCCTTTCTTTCATACATTCGGACCAGTCTCTCTCATCCACTCATATATTCACACACTTTATCTCATCCAACTTTTCTCTCATACGATCTCATCTCTCTCACCCAACCTCATTCCTAACAACCGACTCTCCTTTAATTCTTTATTTAGTATTACTCATTTGTTTCATTTATTATTTGCAAATACTCAACCTCTTATTTCGTTTAGAAAGCATTTTATGTCTAATTTAGATATATTAGTTCTGCTAATCCCATTCCTAACTTGTACTCAGTACAGATAGTCAAATGAGGCTTTAGTTCAGTTCTGTTTAGTTTACAATCAAACGTAAAACTATTTTGACGACGGAGGTGCTTTTTTTTCCTCCTGTTGTGAGGGAGGCGATTCCCAAGATCGTCTGAAAGGCCCGTGTAATATTACAGCATACCCGGACTATTTATCCTGAAAAATCAGAAAGTTACAAGACGGGTCAGGGCCCACCAAAACCATCTTCCGAAAACCCCCGCCATACAGCACCGGTGCGTTCAGAGAGAATGGAGTTGGGACTGTAGGTGAGCCCCGTAAAAAACATCCATAAGAAAAAAAAATGTTTAAAGTAAGATTCCTTTTTCTTTTATCTATGTAAAGCGATTGGTCACAAAAGTTCGTGGCTGACTCAAACCTAAGCATCACAACCTCACGGGATTAAGGGAACCACGGTTGTGTGGCGGGAGTCTTAGCGTGGCGTCTGTGACTCTCACCCTCCTCCTGTCCGTCCGGCCATTTAATCAATAATTATTTTTTTTCCCCTTTTCGTGAAAAGTGATTCATGGAACTTCCTTCCAGTGGCCTCTCAGACGATCTTGGAAGAACGCTATTCCCCCACACTAAGGAAATAAAAGATTTTCCCACAACACACACAAGTAAAGATTGTTACATTCGCAATAAGAAATGAACATTTATGAAGGTGAACCACATCTCCTACACTCCCAGTCCACATGTGTAACGTTTGTTAATCGGTTCATTGTTCAATTATATTACCCTATGTGCATTTTGCAGAATGACTCGGGACTCATGTGGTGGGAGCAAGCAGAAGAGACCGCAGAAGAAAAGGTGCTTTTCATCGTTCTCTTGTTCTCTGCGTATCACCGTTGTCCTCAGAGTGTGATCTGTATCGCATATTATCTATAGAGTCCAGTATGCCTCACAGTGATTGACAGATACATTTATTTTTTATTCTTCTTTTTTACGGTTTTGCACATCAAATTGTGCTTTGGCAAGTCTTAAAACAGATTTTGAAAAGTTGGGACGAGGCTTCTATTATCGAGCAAAAATACTTGATTGTCTTTGGTATTATGGTAAAGAATATCTAAACGAGGCTTCTATTATCGAGCAAAAATACTTGTCTTAGGTATTATGGTAAAGAATATCTAAAAAGTTTTCAGTTTTATAGAGTTATCTGTAGTACCAAAATATACTATAGCCTGTCTGACTAACAACTTGTTCGACATGAAGGAAAATTGTTAGTGGATTTTTTAAGGTTCAGTCATCGATGTGTAAATCCTCGTATTTTGACCTTTGCAAATAATATCATTGGACTTCTGTCCGATTTTCATTTCCACGGGAAAAAATCAGGCCACTTACAACAAAAATTATCTTTCTCGAACATCTTCTAAAGAGTCGAGTAACAACATGTGCTTCCTGACCTTGCAGAAGGAGTCCGGGTTGATGTGGTGGGAACAGCCTGACGAAGACCAGCAGGACAAGGTGGATTTTGCTTGTACTGTTCTTTTGCGTATACTGTCCCCCTCCCTCTACAATGTCCCCCTCCCTCTGCACTGTCCCCCCCCTCCCTCTGCACTGTCCCCCCTCTCTCTTACACTGCCACTTTCCCTCTACATTGTTCCTTCCCTCTACACTGTCCCCTTCCTCTACACTGCCCCACCCTTTACGTTGTTCCCTTCCCTCTACAGTCCCCCTCCCTCTACATTGTTTCCCTCCCTCTACATTGTTCCCCTCTCCATATTGTTCCCTTCCCTCTACACTGTCCCATCCCTCTACACTGTCCCTTCCCTCTACACTGTCCCTTCCCTCTACACTGATTAATGTTATGTTATCGAGATGAACGCAGGCATGTTTATAATTGGTATTGACATGCCTTTGATTCCATGGTGACGTATCTCGTATCGCAATACCAGAGTACGATATTATTACTTCCTCAAGTTGCAATGATCCATGCCTAGACACATTTGTTTTCCAATGCAGATAATAGCCATTGAATTTAAAAACATTGCCTTTCAGACGTTTAGAGTTAAGATGATTTACAGAGATCCTCCCTCGCCTTACAGAAGGATACAGGGCTCATGTGGTGGGAGCAGCCAGCCGAGGAGGAGACCCATCCACAGGTGCTGTTGCCTCTCTCTCATGGTACCCCCTTAATACTCATCCATTTTCCATTCGATGATCTCAGTCTCTCCTGAGTGATCTCTTGAATTTACTCCCTGATTTGGAGCTCACTTTTTATTATTCATTACTTGTACTGTTCATTTTGCTTTTACATTTTAAGTTTATTAAATGTCAGCTTTTTTTAAATCTTTACTAGATATTATTTTATTTTCATTTTAAGTTTCGAACTTTGCTTATATGTGCTTTATAATTTTTCTCTAGATTTAGTTGAATAACAGATTAATCCAATATGTGAAGTAGCCTTACTCTTCACACTAACACGCACAAAAAAAAAAAACACGATTAAGTTACACTTGCTAGACAGAGGAAAACGAGTTACACACTGTGTAAAAACCTTTGGATCCCATCCAGTCTCACAGCAGGACGATCCGCGCTGGCCTTTCTCTATTCATATGCCCCTCGAAACTCCTCATTGCGGTGGATCCAGTAATTTGAATATAAAATAAAACTAGACTAATACTTACGTCCGTCTTAGCTGTTTATGTGGTCTCAACCTCCACGTAATCAGGATATACATGTGATGACAACATCCTAAGTTGTGCATTCGGTAACATCCTCTATAGCATTTGCGTCGCAACTCAACCATGCACTTGGTTCAGCCACTCGCTTGGCATCGGTCCAGCCCAGTAAACGAGGTAAAATTCAGATGAGGACGATAAGATCAAAATCTTAAACGAAGGCCAAGGGTTACGTTGTCTTGTCTAATTCCAGACACAGCGTGTAACTCATATTACGATGGGGGAAGTTTGTGTTTTATCATTAGCGCTCGTCAACCATCAGGTACTGTAGTCAAACACCTGGCATTGTCTTCAGTCACCTGACTCCATCGTCGGTAACGTTAAAGACACCTGGCAACGTTTTTATTAGTACTTTTGCTGGACACCTACCGCTGTTATTGGTCAGTTCTTGTTGTGGTCATACAAGCGACACTCGCCAATCGCCTGGCACTGCTGCTGTCAAACAATTAGAGCTGTTGTCAGACAGTTCATGATGCTGTTAAATGCCAAACATCAGGAGTAAATCAGAAAGCATTTCCAGGCAAAGTACTCACCAAGTGGAGTCATTCAGACTTAGCCGGAGTCAGCTGTTTGTTATCACTGTCCAAACGTAGAAAACATTATGGGAAAGAGAACGGCAGAAGCAAATAGCGTTAGAGATAAGTGAAGCACTGAGAGTAGCCACAACTCACATGATATAGAAAACGAATGCGTTTTCTTTAATAGAGTCTTCTTAAGGCAAAGTAAAGGCTTCTAAATAAATGCTCTGCTGTAATTTTTCTCCGATTAAATTACTCCATGAAATCTGATCTACTTCTTTACACCACAGTTAACCATAAGTGTACTAAATGTCATACTATTCCAACGTATGACTAAGGATTTATAGCCCTATAATTATGGCAGCAAAACAGTCGCCAGACGGTTTGCGAAACATCGTTTTGAAAAAAAAAAAAAATAGAACTATGAACTCCTAACCATAGACGCTTTCAAGATTATGCTGGACTGAGTGAGTATTAAGCTTTTCAAGAAAAAAATCACATTCCAACAAGCGATTCACTTAAAGCTAAAACATTCTTTTAAGATTCATGTGAATTAGTGACCCATGACATTATGATACTGATCTGTTCCTTTAAGACGAGGGAAATATTCATGTTCGATACCTCTCTTCCCTTCAGCGTATGGTCTTATTAGCCATGCTTGGATGCCAAGGAACTTCATTGTTTTACGAATGCACATAGATAAGTTCAGTTTTGCATATAACTGATCAGACTTTGAGTTTAGAGGACAGATTGCAAGATAAATGAACTGGTTCGTAAATTTAAAAAGAAAACAGTTGATATCACTCTTATTAAACGTCAACACACATGATAACAAAACACCACAGCTTGATACATGATAGTTACACTTCAGCGACACTTTATACTTAAATAAAGTGCAATAATGCAAGTGTCCGAAGATTGTCCTTGCTTCCTTGCAGCCTTCAAAGAGTCCCCTACCGTGGTGGGAACAGCCGCAACAGGAGGAGACGAGGGTGAGGCTTCCTCTCGGTAGATCTTATCTGTCCAGACTCTCACTTTGGCTCTCTCAGCTCTTGCCTTTTCTCACCTCCTGCTCACCTCTCGGTATTCTCGTATCCACTTGAGACTCAGCCTACCTCTTGATACAACTTTTTCCTGTTAACCTCATTGTACCCCTTTTTTCCTCTTAGAATGAAGGACTCAGAATATAAGGTTTTCTTCCTCTTCTGTCATCTTAAACCCAGTGCTTCTTTGATATCATCTTTCGCCACCTTCTCTTATTCTTGATCCTCTTAAGGCTCACATCATCCCTTGATGCTCATCTTAAATACCATTAAATCTTGCTACTCATAGATTCAGTTTACCTTTTCCAGTTCTCTCTTTTTGTCAATCCTTTTGTTTCTAGTTTCTTCTCACCATTGCACTTGTCATCTCTCATCAGTTGTTGACTTGTCCTCCTCTTTTCTTCTTTGTTTTTCCCTGTTTTCTCTTCTTAATGTGTATTCCTCATGTTGCCTCTTCCCATTCTCTCAGTGCATTTTGCCTGCCATATCATCTCCTCTTCTTGGGACTTACTGTTCCTCTCATCATCTCTTAATCCTCTTACTTCCTCTTTCTCTTACCTCCCTAATCTTACTGTCACTTGCTCGTCTTTCCATCACCTACTCACCACGTTACTTATTACTCCGCTTATCTCTTCTTTATCCAGTAGTCTCCCCCCGTCTTATTCAACATATCCCTTTTCATTCCTTTCGTTACATCTCATTCGTCTTGTCTCTTTTCTCTCGCTACGCTGTACTCTTCTCGCTACGTCCTACAATCTAATAACATCGAAATCCCTCTTGTTTCATCAGTCCTCTTCTTACATTTTATTCCTCATGTCACCTCTTTCCATTCCTTCTTTTGTCTCCTCTCGCTCCGCTTCTCAGTCCACGCCTCTCTCTCTCTCTCTCTCTCTCTATCTCTCTCTCTCTCTCTCTCTCTCTCTCTCCTTTCACTCCTCTTCTCTTCCTTTAGTTCTCTTCTCACCTCCTCCATCTCTTATCGCTTCTTACTTCAGTTGTAATCTATTACGACCCCGTATTACGCCATGCCATTCTTATCGCCTCTTATTCTCCTTGTTACCTCTTTCTCCTCTTTGCGCTTTTACATCTCAGTTTACGTTGCATATTATTAATTGCTTTGATATTGTCATTTTTTCACAAATGATCAATTGCCTTATTTTTTTTACTTTGTTTCATAAGATTTGCAAATTATCTGCTTTTGTCAACCTTTTTTCAAATTACTTTAAGCTTATTGGCCTATTTTTCTCAGTTTGTAAAACTACCAGTTTATTTTTTTCATAGTGATTTCAGCTTATAAGCCTGTTCATTTTTTTACTTACTGTAAACTCACCAGCCTATTTCTAAGCATATTTTTAAGCTTACTGAACTATATTCGCATTATGTTTTAGCTTTACTTCAGCAGCAACAAATGTTGTGACACTGAGCATTAGGCTTTTAACACAAAAGAGAGAGACAAAATTTATCACTACACAACACAGGTTAAGACAGAATCGACAGACTTAACGAACCCGGATTAATACAAAACACTCAGACATACAACACAGATGAATACCGCAGCAAAGTAGTATTCTTTACGCGGTTAGTATAATAAACAACCCCACAAAAAGAAGGGTTATGGTTATCACAAGATATCACGAGATGTGAAAGGTACAATTCGGTGATGTTGTCCGACACACAACAGTCTGCTCGGCCGTGTGACATGCAAAATGCTCTATTGCTCTGAGCTAGATTACCCACCACAGAGCTCATAACGTTATGCCGTTGTTTTCTCTCGATAACCACAGGAGATATACCACCTGTGTCGGACAAGGATAAACGCAGTATTTGCTAAAACAACACAGGTGCTGCTGAAAGCTATTGAAAGACTAAAAGATCTAATGTTGTATCCTATCCTTTTATGATAGGAGTAGCATTTTGTTACGCGTTAAGTCTTGGACATTTCATTTGTCATGCTAGTATTAGATTTACCGATTCAGACAATGTTAAAATAGAATGATCTTCGTTAACGTTATCATCATCTTTGATATTTATAACATCGTTAAATTGATAATGGTGATTATTGTAGCACAAAGATGATATAATCATGATTATCATTGTTTTCACTGTCTTCAACAGATAATTATGAATATATTTTATTATGATTAGTTACGATTATAGTTAATGATAATGGCAGTTATATTCACAGCTGTAATTAATACTATCACTCTAACATAATCATCGTTATAATAATTATGAACATAAGGGATTTCACGAGGCATCCAGAAAACACTACACAGACGAACTTATCACCCGAAGATGATTGAGAACATAAGACGCCAGTATCTAGGGACAAAGTGCAAACATGTTGACGACACTCCACAAGCACTAACACCACATGACTAGCGCCATGCAATGTTATTATGAGAGTGTGAGCAGTGAGTCCTTGCCTTACATCCCCCCGCAGCCAGCATCGAGCCCCCTTCCCTGGTGGGAGCAACCTGAAGAACCCAGGGTAAGATCTTTCTGGCTAGATTCTCCTCTCTTTCTCTTCTCCTCTAAGGTGATAGTCCATTTTCACAGCTTTTTATTTCCATTACACCTCTTCTTAACTCTTGAATTTTTTTTTCTTCTTTTGTCTAATCTCAGATTTAGTTCAGCTTTGGACAATCACATCACTTCAGCTTGCCTCGTGTCTTGATACTCTCTACCTGTTCTCAGTCACACATAAAACTCTCGATAACTCTAGTCCATTCGCACGTATCTTGCTCCTCATGTTCCGCTCATACACTCACATTATGGAAAGGACATTTTCCTTCTCCTCCTCTTACACAGCAGGTCCGTTTTCTACCGACACCTTATGAAAAAGGTTGTCATTAGCGATGTTCTGCCTCAACTAAGCTTTTTCTTTTTTTCCTAATTTTACGTTGTTTTATTTCATTATTAAAGTTTCACTGTGAGTGAAAATTTAAGTTATTATCTCTAGTGACTAACATTTTGAGATATATTTTTCTTTATTTGCTGATATTTAGTTACAATACCTAATTATGCTTGATTACTCAGTCGGTTTTTCTTTTATTTGCTTCTTATTACCATTAACCAAACGCCTTACTTAAGTTCCTATTCATCTTTTCTCCATTATCAACAGCCGTGGAGTCCAGGCTCACCAATTTTCAAGAAAGACGTGATAGAACACATGGTAAGGACTTAAAGAATTGCTCGTATCTCAAATGAAAATGCACCTTCTTATAGCTGTCATTCATGTTCTGAAAAAAAAAAAACACAAACCTGCACAAACCTTTAGGTATGTTCCATCCCTCCCCATTCCATACTGAACTGGAATATGAAACTCTCAAAGCCACTGCTACACTGGTCAGGACTAGTTGCTGTGTGGTAAATAACAGTGCTACCGATTGTTGGTTTTCAGGTCAGGAAACCTGTGGATGACGACTGGTGGAAGAAATGGGACACGGTATGAATTTCACTCAGTCTGCTTCGCACCCCACATATTTAACCCTCGTTCGTTGTATATGAAATATTGTTACAAGCATTGTATACATTGTCTGTCAAACTGTTTTTATTGTAACCAGGTTTCTTAAACCCTAGACCTCTGGTCCATTCTATGTACGAGTCAAATTGTTGTCCGATTTCTCTAATTGTGTATTATTTTCTGTTTCGTACATTTTGATATCCGTTTTCTGTGTTACCGTTCTTGTTTTGTTTTTCTGTCGCCAGCTGAATTCATACGTAAAAATGTTTATGTTCGTCATATCATGCATGTTTTTTTGCAGACTGTATTATGTCTATTTAATCATCTTTCGTTGCCTCTGATTCCTTGTGAATGCAGTTTTTTCTTATTTTGCATACCATTATGTTAAGTTCTAGAGTTAGAATCTTAATTTCTCTAGCAAAGTTATTTTTTTGCAACTACCATATTAGTATTTTGCTTATTTTTTCTTTTGTTGAGAAATCACACTGCTAGATTCTCATTTTCTTTTTAAGTCCAGTCCTTAGATAATGTCTTAGTAATCTTATTTTAGTCCAAAATTTTCTTTTAACTTTTCCTTAAGCCACAAGTATTCCCACAGTGAAGACCATAATCAAGGCTGTGTTCAGTCTGTTAATACATATCTGTTCTACATTTTTGTCCAGCGGGCCGAACCTACACCAGTGAGGCTTTCCCTTCTACGGCAGGTGAGATCCGTCGGAGCAGACGAGAGTGACAGTCTACCAATGGAGACCGTCACTCTGTGTACTATTAATATCCTAAATCTTTCTCTGTAGCAATTGCAATTGCAAAAAAGGTGTATATTGAGTATTGCATGACCTAATGAGATCTTGACATAAAAGTGAATGATAAAGTATGATACGGTTGATTCCTGGTTGAGTCTAATGAGGAGCACTTCACACAGGCTAGACACACCACACCCTGGTGGGAGACCCCGAGCAAGCTGGTAGGTGGCCGCGTGTGGCATCTCTCGCCTAACTCCGTTACCCGTCGTCGTTCCCCTTCACCGCGTTGGCTGCTGTTGTTTCCTCCTCCTGCGAATTCGTGTTATCGTTTTCTGTCGTTTCCTCTTCCCCCTCCCCACCACACATTCCCAGTAGATCTACTTCTGCTACTGCACTCGCCCTTGTTCACAATGCTCCACCACATCCACCTTTCGTTAACGTCTTGGTGCATTTCCCGCCATACCTGACCACGTCCGCTACTCCTGCACGAAACGCTGCGCGTCTCAAGGATACGTTTTTTTTTTTCACCTTTGAAACGATTCCATGCACGATTTTTTTTTATTTTTTATTCTTCCCTGCACATCCACGGTATATATAAAGTTGCACCTCTCTTGATCTCATTGTCTGAAGAGTTGCATCTGCACTTCAACGTCATATCTGAGTTCTCTTCACTATCCCTTTTTACCCTCGACTGACGCCCATGGTTTTAAAGAAAACGAGTAGTTTTACCTTAAGATACCCAAAACCTCAGGGACTGCATGTTATCCATGGTGCCGTGAGGAACCCCATGTCAGTACTCTCAGATGATCGCCCCTCCTCCCCAACCATGACACCCCCCCTAGAATGTACTGATGGTGTGTGTGTGTTCCTTACAGAAGCCGGTCATAGCCGTCCCGCCGCCGCTACCTGCTCCACCTCCAAAAGTAAGCGGGCAGTCACTCTGCATGCAACGTTGCACCCTCCAGCATTAACCATGTCTGTACATCCTTTTTGATGTAACGCAGCCACCCATCTGCACGCAGAAGCCTTGCGGTAAAGCCGTTGGTGTTTTTTTAATCGCGCGGTGATGCTTCTTTCCTCAGATTAACACATCTGTGGCAAAAGAGATGCATGAGAGCTATACAGAATGGTGAAAATATATATAGGAGTGATGTCATATCTGTTTTCTCCTCCTCTCACTGGAAGCTCCAGCAACCTACATCTGCCCCTTTTTTTTTTCTAAAAATCGACTTAACGCTAAATGTCCGGTCGTTTTTTAGATCCATAAACTGCATAAACATTAACCTCAACATGAAATGAAGAAAAAAAATGTCCATGTCCTCAAATTTATAGGGACTTGTGCACCTGTTGTTGACATCAGACACTATATTACGTGCTTCGACTGAAGGGTATGAGTAGGTGTCACAGTGGCATCGACACTAAACACTGAGTACAATTGGCTTGTCAACATCTTGATCGTTGCCTCAGTGGCGTTCGGGGACACACGAATGTGCTTGAGACCCCTAGAACGCCCCTGAGTTCCGCGATTGTACCTGGAAAGCTCGAGTGTGCTTGGGAACCCTGATTGTGTTTGGGACCCTTGGGGAGTGCGCTTGGGAATCCTAATTGTGTTTGGGACCCTTGTGGAGTGCGTTTGGGAATCCAAATTGTGTTTGGGACCCTTGAGGAGTGCGTTTGGGAATCCTAATTGTGTTTGGGACCCTTGAAGAGTGCGCTTGGGAATCCTGATTGTGTTTGGGACCCTGGACTGCACTTGGGATCTTTAACTATGCCTGGGACCCTTCATCTGTGTTTGGGACTCCTAACTTTCCTTCAATTTTACGAATTCCTATCAACTCACATCTGATTCTCAAGTCTCCCATATCTCAAGACTTACCTGAAGTTCGAATGGTTTTTCAAGACTTGTAAGAACCAGCAAATGAGAAATTGGAGTATCTAAGATCAGAACCTAATCCATGTAAATATAAAGAAGGACAATGCTGTGCTCTGACTTCTCATTTCTGGTATTTTCATTAATTTTACTGCCATGACTTGTTAAAGGTTCCGGCTTAAAGCTTTATTGCAACTCTTTCAAGCTTGGAGCTTATGGTGTGACCTGTAAGCTTAAGAGTGTTTTCTATTTGCTTCCGAACTGAAAAGCTTTATTAAGCAAGGTTGTATCTGCACGATACCCAGAGGGGGGGAAGAACCCACTCCCCCACTGGTGAGGAGAGACAACGAAGATCGTTCCCCTAAACAAAGTCTCCTCCCACTGTCATCCTGAGCACAGACGGTCGCCACAGTCAGTGTTACGTCCTTGTTTATGACTGCGGCATCAGACATGTATACGTCACCTCTACTAATGAGAAGCCGAGTTCTTGGCGATGCCATCAGACAGATGACGACTGTAACTGGTGTGGATTTTTCCTCCCTCCCTTAGTTCGGTTATGCAAGTAAGACTGATTGTGAAGACTTGCCCACATTCTTTCTGACCAAATATCCTTTTTCATGAATAAATTCACTCCCATGATAATGGACACACACACAGAGCAACACGCATCCCCATACCTTCGTACCCAACGTTGTCCACAGAGCAGTTGGACTCCTTTCTCGTGTCCTCCGCAGAGCGAACTCTCGGCGCCGCCACCGCCTCCACCACCCAAGACTGGCATCCCTCCGCCTCCGCCCCCACCAGGAGTGCCACCCCCGCCTCCCATGCCAGGGGCCGCTGCCAAGAAGGGCATCTCAGAGGCCAAGAAGATCATGCTGGAACAGATCAGGAAGGCGGCCAGGGCTCGGCCGGACTGGAACACACTCCTGAAGGACATTGAGGTGAGGGAATCCATACATAGGTCGTATCCTGGTCGCTGGTACTCAGGGATCACGTACTTGTTACTTTGATGTTGTGTGACTGTGCGTTAACATCGTACACGCACCTCATAGGCTCTCTATAGATGTAACTCTTATGTCACATAAGGGCAACATCGATTACGTTATCATATGTACTTATACTTTGTGTTGTTTTTAGAACTGTATCACATGTGTTACCTTGCTTCTGTATTATTTCTGCAGAGATATTGTGCAATTGATAACATCTGTTACATTGATCCAACACACATGTTGCACGTTACTCTCGTTTCATATGTAGGATACAGGTGGTACAGTTAGAACATCTTATACAAATCTTATGAACCCGTCTCCTACGAGATGAGGCGCCGGTATATATGTTTTGAATCCGGTGTAAAGAAGCATCATATCGTAGGTATTGCATTGCACATTACGCTGAAGTTAGTGAACGTCAAATTCATGATAACAAGAGGTTGAATGAATAACTGTAACATACAGCAGCGAACTTATGCACAGTAAATCATTTGCAAGTAGTATTTTTACGAATGGAAACAGTAAAATCATTAATTATGTCTTTTCATTTTTCTTATTATATGGTAAAAGAATAAAAGAAAATCTTTGATTCAACCGGACTTTTTTTTGTTATTTTGTTTTTCTCCCAGTATTTCTTGCCATCGCTGACCTCGTTCGTCCTTCTCCTCTCTTCTCGCAGGATGGCGTCAAGCTGAAGCATCTGTCTCCCTTCCAGAAGATGGACAGGTCGAACCCCATACTGCCCTCCTCCAGGGGCAAAGAGGGCAAGGTCAGTAGTCACTGAGGCGTTAACGTGGCAAGGACAGTAAGGTCAGGGCTAAAGGTGTCAGTAGGCCGACAGTGATGAGTTCACTGTCTCAAGTGTTAGTAGGACAAGGGTGTTTAGGATAGTGTCCCAAGTGTTAGTAAGATACGGGTGTTAAGGATAGTGTCTCAAGTTTTAGTGAGACATCCGAGTGTTAGTAAGACGAAGGTGTTAATGATCGTGTCCCGAGTGTTAGTAAGACATGGGTGTTAAGGATAGTGTCTCAAGTGTTAGTAAGACACGGGTGTTAAGGACAGTGTCTCAAGTGTTAGTAAGACAATGGTGTTAAGGGTTCTGTCTCAAGTGTGAGTAAGACACGGGTGTTAAGGATAGTGTCTCAAGTGCTAGTAAGGCAAGGGTGTTAAGGAAAGTGTCTCAAGTGTTAGTAAGATACGGATGTTAATGATAGTGTCCCAAGTGTTAGTAAGACAAGGGTGTTAAGGACAGTGTCTCATGTGTTAGTAAGACACAAGTGTCAAGGACAGTGTCTCAGGTGTTAGTAAGACAATGGTGTTAAGGATAGTGTCCCAAGTGCTAGTAAAGTAAGGGAGATGAGGAGTGTGTCTCTCAGTATTCAATCTTATGCCAATGATTCCGCTTTACAAACTTCATATCACTTTCCCTTCCCCCCATTCTTATAGTCATTCTCTGTCTCGTGGTAAACATCCTACCTCTTTCAATTTTGACTTGTGAATTATCTCAGGTTGGAGAAGCAACCTAGTTACAGTCAGTCATGCTAAAGCGCCATTTCTTCCTGCATCTTTAGGGAAGAGTCACTCGTCTCCCTCTGTTCAATTTCAAAACACCACAAGTCATCCCGTAATAACATGAACATGTTGGGCATGACCATATCACCTACCCTACACGGGAAACCCTACATAAGCAACATCACAAAGTCTGCTTCCCAAAAGCTGGTACTGTTGTAAAGGTGCCGTAATTATCATTCTTGTGAACAACTACATATCTATGGGGTTTTTGTTCGCCCTAGTACGGAGCAATCATATGTTTAGGATGGCTCTTCTTCCACCTCTCTATTAACCACAATGGAATCAAGAGCCTTCTTACTCATCATTTCTCCTGGCATCACCTCTCTTCATCCTTTCCTCTCTGTACTCCACAACGTTGATGCTCGCTCTCTCTTTCTTTCTGCGGGTATCATTTAGGTCATCGTTCTCGTGAGCTGTGTGCATGTGTCTCCTCCCTCCAGGCTTAGGTATCAAATGAACCTCACACTCATCAGTCTGTGTAGTAAATAAAGCTTATTCATGTAGTAAATGAAGCTTACAGAAAGCTGTAACGTCTACCCACTGAACCTGTTTCGCTGTTTGGTGTCCTAATGAATCTATTTCCTTATCTCGTATACCATCTTATCCAGCACCACCAGTTCATGTATTCCCCTTAGCCTCTGCCACCCACTGGTTTACTAAATGCACACTCGTCTTCCCAGTTCATCTACGAGTCAGAGAAGCCCAACGCACACAACGTACTGCTGCAGCAGATCCACCGTGGCGTGAAGCTCCGGAGGGTCAAGACCAACGACAGGAGCAGGCCAGACTTCAAGGCTCTGGGTCAGTTGTGTGTGTGTGTGTGTGTGTGTGTGTGTGGAGAGAGGGACAGAGAAGAAGAGATCTTGAACCTTCCTCATGTGATCCTATAGTAAGATGTGTATATCAAGTAACGCTAGGCAGGGCCTTAATCTTTTCATGTTTAAATTCTGCGTATATCTTCTTGCTCTTCTCCAAATCTTCACGAATTAACCATTGCTTTACTATTTCATCAGTCATTTCCTTCAAAATTTTGTTCCAGGTCTGCGCAAATTACGTCGTCAGATCACGATTGAAGAGAAGAACAAGCACCCGGACCCCTTAGAGCAAATGCCTTCTTCGTCCGACGAAGAAGAGGACATTGACAAGATGAGAGACGATCTTCAGGCCACCAAGGGACAACTCGAGGACGAAATCAAGAGAAGGAAAAAGATAGAAAGAGAAAACAAGATACTGAAAATTGACATCGAAGGTCTGCAGGCACAAATCAAGAAGCTAAAACGACAGCTGAAGGAAGCAGGTGTGTCAAACCCCAAACCAATGATGAATGGAGAGGCGGATGAAATCGTTCCCAAGCTCGAAAAATCAATGAGTAAACTGCGGATGCGGGAGGACGAAGCCCTGGACTTCTCTGAACTAGACACTTTGGAAACCGAAATCAATAACCTAAAGGGACAAGTGAATGCGTACAAGAAACAGTCCGACGATTACCTCAAGAAATACGATGAAGCCACTCAGAAGCTGATCGTGTCCGAGAACTCGGCCGCAGAGTGGGAACTGCGCGGTAACTACTATGAGAAGAAGTACAAAGCCCTGCAAAAGGAGCAGAGCATTGCGTTGCCAGATATCGAAACGGTGGGAATTCAGACGGACCCCTCAGAGTTCCTGGAGCCACCGCCACCATCCCCGTCAGACGGAGATGAGCCCAGACCCTTCCCAGTGCCTTCAAAGTCTGGGTCACGCAGGAGCTTTGCCTCATCGTTCAACAGAATGGAATGCTTCAGGGAAGAAGAGGAGGACGACGACGACGATGACGAGGAGGATGAGGAGTCTGAAGAAGAGGAGGAGGAGGAAGAAGAAGATGAGGAGGAGGAGGAAGAAGAAGAAGAGGTAGAAGGTGAGGATGAGGAAAAAGTAGCGGAGAGAAGAGCTGAGAACGCAGCAAAAAAGAAAGAAAAAGAACTGAAGCAATGGCGAAATAAACTGGACCACATAAAAGAGAAAGAGGAGACTGTGCGAAAAGAGAGGAACAACCTGAGGGAGAGAATAAAACAGTATTTCCGAGACATGAAAACCGAGAGAGAGAATTACCTGAAGACTAAGCTGGAAGTTGATGAAATGATTTCAATGTTGAAAGAGGATGCCGAGGAGGACGAAGACGAGGAAGACAGTGAGGATGACGAGGAGGACGAAGAAGAGGAGGTGCCAAAAGAAGACGGAGACGCGTCGTTGTTGAACGGAAGTCTGAAACCGAAAAAGCTCAAGAAGAGAAAGAAAGTGAGACTCAATGCGGACGGTGAGGTGGAGGAGGAGGAAGAGGAAGACGATGAAGATCTGGATGATCTGTCTGCCTTCGAGGAACCCGTGTGGAAAGAATCGGACCATGAGGAGAGCGACTCTGAAGACGAAGACGCAGACCTTGAGGCCAGATTAGAATATCTCCAGGAGCGAACGCAAGAGCACGAACTCCGCATGAACGCCGTGAAAAAAGACAATTACATGTTAAAGTCGCAGTTGGAACGATGTGACGAGATGTTGGCCGTCGAGAAGAGAAGACACAAGAGACTGGACGAAGAGCTACACATAATGTTGTCCGAGATCTCGTAGCTTTCCTTAACTGTATGAATGGTAAGTGTTTAGCGTTAGGAGGTACTGGGTCAGTCAGATTTTATTATTTTAGATTTTCATTTACGTGGGGATTTGGGGGACATCTGCTTCATTAGTCTGTAAGGATTACTTATGTACAAGCTTCTATGACAGGATGACTGAAGGCGAAGTGTGATCTAACAAAGATGCCGATGGCATTTTTCCCCAGTGATGCTTCGTCGGGGTGAATGGCGACTATACTGTCCACTTGGTGTAGTGTGCGTGTGCGCGCATGGCATTCTAGATGCATTAATTTTCATAACACACGAAGACCAGCTGTCATTTCCCTTGCAGCTGGGTCTTCTTCATGACCAAACCAATACTCGAGTTCTGCCTGGTGCTGCTCCTGCTAGTCTGTGATGAGCAAGCATTGCTAGGTGTAGACTAGTTGCTCCTTGGAGGGTAAAACGCCTGACCTGCCGGTTTCCAGGACCTGTTGCTTCCTATCCTCAACATTTCTCTGTAAATTTGATAATCAGAAATTGTAATATATTTTTTTCCCCCGGATTGCCAAGTGTCGGTGATCAACAACACTGTCGTGCTCAATCCCTCTGCGCCGTGAGTGCTTCCAGAGGGGGAGGATATTATAAGTCCACCAAGAGTGAGTATGTGAGGTCTGCAAGCCTGCGACTCGTAACATTCTCATCGGTGAATTATGTTTTCTGCGACGCCACTTCCCCGATGGACGGGGTGTGGTGTGTGGTGTTCCTAGCAAGCGCTTCTAAAGATGTTGGTGATAAAGCCGTGATTCAAGTACTGTTTAATATGCATGAAATGTTAAAAACAAATAGATTATAAAGCTAAAATAAAGTATCATTACAACAAACATGTCTTGAAGTTTTATTCATGCGTGTCATTGTCTTGTTGTGCCTCTGAAACCTTTCAGTGAGTCTTGGGAAATATATTTCGTAAGACGATTTTATCACAAGAATGGGCAAAAATGCAATTGTGAATTTTTCGTTCATTAAAAAACCTTTTTATATTTGCTCAATAAGAATATGCTGCAGTTATGAAAACTTTGTTAACATAGAGTGACTAATGTACTTAACCGAGATCACACGTATCCTAGGTTGTAAACTTTAGACAGCAGCCACCTTAGGTAGTGTTAAGGTCCTGACTTAGGAGTGTGAAAGTAGTGCCCGGAACCATCTTGGACCATTCACGCCAGGATTGCTGGTCTTCAGTCTCATTAAACCTAAGGTACCAGGATAGTCTTACCATCTAACCGTTCATGTACTTCTCAATTTCAAATTATTTTCATATCATATTTCTCCTTTCTTTTCTCCGTGAAGTCTTTAATATGGGAGTGTCCAATAAACCCATGGCCCAAGTTCCCGGCATCAATTGATTGATTTGTGCCGGGAAAACCCCGGCAAATTTATTGTGCACTCCATACTAATCCTGTGAGCGTTAGCGCAAAAGGATTACAGGGGTCACAAAGGGTCTTAGTCAGACCCCAATGGGTTGATATTACATACATTACATAGTTTCATATGTTTAATTCTACTTGCTAGATTCAAAAAGTGGATACAAACTTAAAATTTTAGGTATCTTGTCATTAACAATAAGGTGTTGTGACATTTCTTATAAGGTTTGTTTAGATCTATCCCTAAACGGCTCTATTTTTTTCACATTCTAAGACATAGTGTTCTAGTTTGTGTCCAAATCTTTGACACAAACTTTACAATTTACACGATTAACATTTCCAAATAGGCCAAAGCGCCAGTAGTACCTATAGCCTAGCCTTAATCTAGCAGTTGCAACATCATGTAATCTGCTGATCTTTTTACTTTTTCCATATAAATGTTTTACTTTACACATTTCACTGTGATGGAAAATGTTTCTACTTGTGCTCATCTGAAACTGGTCTTCGTGTTTCAAAGAGGTCAGCTAACTCCTTTCTAATTGCAGTTTTGAGGCTTCTAATTGACAGCCCAATGTTGTTTTCAGCATCACCTTTACTAAGTGCAAATTTGGCTAGAGCATCAGCTTTGTCATGTTCACGGAGGCCTACATGAGAGGGAATCCATGACAGTTTGAGTTGAATTTCTTGAACAATAACGCCTGAGTATTTGTGTCTAGCTTCAGAGACCAGCATGTTGCATTCTTATCGGAGGGTGTTATGTGTAAGTAGTGAAGATAAAGAATAGGAGATAATTAAATACTCTGTAGCAGAGATTTCTACGTGCTCAAGAGCGATAAGCATGGCGAACAGTTCAGTTTGTAGAGTAGACGACCAGTTATACGTATATTCTAACATTTTTCTCTAGTCTGTTACCATTGGGCTGAATCACAATGGCAGCACTGCCTGCCTTCCCAGTGGCAGAGTCGCGAGAACCGTTCAGTATAGATGCACTGGGCAATGTTATTGTCAGTTGCAGTTTCTGTATATGTTCCAGAGCACAGGTTTTGGCTAAGTGTTGAAGGTGTAGATTATAATTAATTAGATTCTTGGGTGGATAAGTTGGTGTAGTGACGTCAAAGGGAGTTATCTTCCAAGGAGGCCGGAAATGCTGCTGCTTCCTAATTCTATACAGATTATGTACTCCAAACATTGTCATGTGACTGGCTGTTATTTGGATCCATTTAGATTCACTTGTGCCATGG
>JAYMFT010378615.1:0-20797 GCA_038088735.1 Panulirus argus | reverse complement strand
GGGGCCTGGATGTGGATAGGGAGCTGTGGTTTTGGTGCATTACATATGACAGCTAGAGACTGAGTGTGAGTGAATGTAGCTTTTTTTCGTCTGTTTCCTGTCACTACCTCGCTGATGCAGGGGATAGCAATGCTGTTTCCTGTGGGGTGGAGTGGCGACGGTATGGATGGAGGCGAGCAAGTATGAATATGTACATGTGTATATGTGTATATGCATGTGTGTGTATATGTATGTATGTATATATGAATATGTTGATATGTATATGTATGTATTGTGCATATATGTGCATGTATGTATGTATGTATGTATGTATATATGTGTGTATATGAGTGGATGGGTCTTTCTTCGTCTGTTTCCTGACACTACCTCGCTGACACGGGAAACAGCGATCAAGTATAATAAAGTATGATAGATATATATATATATATATATGGATATAATGGTTGAAGGGTTATTTCTTATTTCCTAAAACTTTTCAATTAGTTCATTGTGCTTTTTTAAGTGTGGTGACCAAGCTGAGAAGCAATACGAATACCTCATAGTACACCTTGTCATATGGTTATATTTAATGTTAGGCTTACCATGTTATTAAATGTGGAATGTAATAGAATCTATAGGCTTACCATGTTATTAACTGTAGAACGTAATAGAATCTTATACAGATGGGTCGTATTTTCTGTGGTTGAAAGAGGGGATAATTTTTTTTATTCAATTGTCGATAAATTAATGGTTTGAATATGGGGTTAAGTAATTAAAAAATGTGTAAAACAAAAATGATTAAATGGAACTCATAGAAATCTCACTTAAATTCTTGTAGTACTTGAAATCAGGGTTTGTTATGCCATTCATTTAGGCTGAAAAGAGGAGAGAACCCCTTCTAATTCCCACATTCAAGGAAGGGAGGATAAGGGGAGACATGATAACCTCCTTTAAATTAACAGGAAACAGTAGTGAATATTAAAATGTGTTTGGTACTGAATGCATGCTGTATGAATTTAATAAATATATATTGACAAGCTTTAATATACAGTATTGTGGTGTAATCCCTTTTTTTATGCGAAGATTTGTATCCAAATCATAAATGATGAAAAGTTGTAGGCACTTTTATATTGCTGAGAATTAATGCAGAGAGTATGGTAATGAAGTTCACATGTAGTGTATAGCAAGTTCTAATAATTAAAACTAAATTCATTTGCAGGTGACACACGTCTTGGGTTGTTGTGGACTTGTGAGACTCTCTACAATAGATCTGAGGTACTTTATCGTGGTTTACTTTTGCATAACCAGATCTCAGTTATGTTGTATCACATTTAGTGAATTAGTGATTGTTATTTGCTTATTACTATAGTTTTACACTAATGTTGCTTCATCCATTAACTTTATAGAGATAATGTCTTCATCTTTTATATGTATATGGGTGCATTAAAGCTCGTATAGGAGAGGTCATTTTCTGTAGTGGCAAAGATGGGTAAGTTTGAAGGTACAGTGTAGTAGTCTCAGGAATGTATGAATCTGTCTTAGGTTTTGAATGCAAAAGAAATGAAGAGGGTAGATGTGTTAGGATTTAAATGCCTTAGGATGTAAGGTGGTGTGAAGCAGGTTTTTTATTTAAAGACTGACATTAAAAGGAAGAGCTGTACTAGTTAGAGGGCTAAGCAGGGTATGCTGTAAAGGAGAAGATATGGAAAAAATTAAAGAGGATCAATGAATTAAAAGTGGAGGGAATAAAGAGGAGGGGTAGACCAAGAAGAAGAAGGAAATATGAATGATGGAGACTTTAGGCTATGGGTGGCCTGAACGTATTGGAGGGTGAGAGGCTTGGATTAGATAGAGTGAACTGGATCAGAGTGTTATATAGAGGGGTATGTACTGTTAGTGGGTTGAGCTAAGGCATATATAGCATTTAAGATGAACCATGGGGTAGTTTCTAGGGCTTGTCTATGGATGACAATCTCTGGCTTAAGTATGCTTACATAACAGGTAGAGATTGGATGTGAGTTAATGAGGCTATTTTTTTATGTTCTTGGCACTCCTACACTAGGCCAGGAAGAGCAGGTAGATATGGTAAAGTATATGTACTTATCTTACCTAGGACCTCTTCTATGGAGCTCCTAAAACACTCTGAAACCCAACCATATCCATTGGGTAGGACCACATGTCAAAAAGTGTTGTTTTTATCTTAGTGGAGTGAGTACAGGGCAGTCATTGAGTAGGTGCCCAGTACCTACTCCATGGGAAAGGCACATTCAGGCAAGAAAAAATGTCTTTTGTGAATGATTCAAACTAGTGAAACATAGTGACATGTGGAAAATGGCAGTTTACATAGCTAAGAAAGTTAGTACAGTATAGGTTTAATTTAATGCTACACTGTTCATTGAATAATATTTTTAATAATATAGCAAGGCATTATTTATTTTATTAGTTTGCTAATGATGCTTTTGTTTCTTGTTATTAACCAGGGTTTGTGTAGTAGATGAAACTGAGTGTGCACTTCTGTTCTTTTTATTTTTTATGTATTTTGTGCTATATGTAATATATGTATTGCCCTTAGATCAAGCAAAGAATAAAAGATGACCTAATGAGTGTTTGGATTATGGTCATGTGTGAGGAGCTCATAAGGATATTAGATGCATGAGGTAGTGAAATGCCTAGGCCCACATTCTCGGGATCCAGGTGTCTAGTAAAAGACTTTCGCTTATTATGTCAGCACAACCTCCAGTTTAGTGATGAAATAACATGGTATCAGATTATTGAATGCACAAAAGGAAAAAAGTTTTGTGATTGGATTTTTTGACAGTATCAAAATTAGCTTGATATTCAGCATTTTTCCACTGCAGCTAGTGGCTTGATTTAACTCATATATCTCTTCACTAACAGGTTTTTTCTCAGGAACATTGTTGTCTGTGTTCAGTTAAGATTCCCAGAGAATATTTTAGTCTCATAGAAAACATCTGTTTCTTTGCCAAGCTCCTTTGAACCTTTATGGCATGGATATGAGCAGTTAGTCCTAGTTGTGAAAGGAAAACTAGTTTCTCTCCTGTAGGATAAAGATGTTGGTTTTCCCTTCTCAACAGGGGTTGTCTGCTAGAGTATGGTATAAGATTTGGCATTTAACAAACACTTGTGTTTGATGATATCTCTGTTCATATCTGCTTCACCTTCCTTGTGTGGCTTTAGGTATGCTTCTCTTAAAAGAGGAGGGTCTACAATGGGGCTCAGTTGTAATTAAGGGTAGGTCTTTTTTGTAGCTTATGTAGGTGTTTCCTTAAGTCCATCCTCCATGTGATGATACTGTCTGATGTTTATAGGACCATGTCCATAGGAAAGAAATATAGGTTTTGAATTATTCAGAACACTTATTTGGGTAGAGCTCTGTAAGCATTCATTTATTTTCTCTGATTTTCTTAAGGCACATATACCAGCATTTAGTGAATGAATGGGGATCGATAATCATTTGGTAGTAGGTAGTAGTTGGTAGTCAGCCAGCGACCAGGGAGGTGTATTACCAGCACTACCTGCCTGGGTATTGGAAGGGTTAGTGATAACTACTTAGTGAGCCAGCACTTTAGTGGTTGTCAAGTTTGCACTCCTCTAAACCAGGTAGCTGTTTTTTCTGTCTGCCTCACAAATATGTAGACTGGCATTTTGTCTACAAACTCACAACCTCTCTTTGTCATAAAACATACAGTCTCTCTCTGTCATATGTAATGCTCAACAACACTTAACTCATGCAGCTCATTCTTTGCGACTCTTGAGTTTCCTGTGGTGAGCACTGTGTGATGACCCTCCCTTTTGGCAAAATGGTAGGAGCAGTAGATAGAAGTAGTAGGTATGGAAAGTAATTGCAGTTGCCGAAGAGTTAAGGAATGCATGGTTTACCTTCAAGTAATATTCTTAATGTGCTTTATAAGTGAAAACTGCCTAATTTGAGAACATTGAAACATACAGAATACCATGAAACAATATATCAAAAGACTTAGACATCACATACTGAAATAGATTAACTTCATTTGGCTAACAAGCTTATTGCAGATCATGTAAATGGTGGCACTTCTTCGCAGTGGTTCTGATATAGGTTGCCTTGATTTTATTTTGGGTTGGTCATCCATCATAGTAAGTGTATCCATTCCAGCATGTTTTCAAAAAGCAAATCAGGCACCAGAGTACAGGGTAGTAGTGATACAGTATATAAAGTCATCACTCAAATTAGATGTGCTCAGACAGTTTGATGAGGGCCAGATACTTATGGGCATAGCCAAAACCTCTTGCTAATTCTACTATGGCAACTGTTCATAAAAACAGAGATAAGATTAAGTCTACTTCATTGTCTGCTACTATACTAGCAACACAAAAGGTTTGTAGGAAAAGGAGTGATGTGATGGTAAGGATGGAAAACTTACTGAGTGTGAAGATGAAAGACCAGAATCAAAAGAACATGCCATGGTCATTTGACTAATCAAAGAGAAAGCTTTAGCTTTGTATTTTGATACAAAGGATGAAGTTATTAAGTCTAGTCAGGGGAAGAAATTTAGTGCAAGTAAGAGATGGCACGAGAGGTTCAGGCACCATCATGATCGCCATAACATTAGTATGATTAGTGAGGCTGCCAGTGCTGATACCAAGACATAACAACAGTTCCTTGGGTATCTTTAGCAACTTACTGATGAATGAAGTTACACGCCTAAACAAATTTTGATTTCCATGAGTGGCTTATTTTGGAAAAGACTCCTGCCAGGGAGATTGAATGGCAAGGAAGACAAGTGTGCCTCATGGCACAAGGCAGCCAAAGATCATTTGATACTTCTGCTGGAAGGGAATACTGAGGGTTATTCTAAGATTGAGCCCTTGCTATTGTTTCATTCAGGAACTGTAATGACTTTGGAGAACTGTGTTAAACCTGCTTTACCTCTGATTAAGCCATCCACCCAAAAGGCTTAAACATTATTTCTTCTTTTTTTGTAATTCAAGGTTCTGGTAAGTTCATATATTGGATGTGGCATTTTTATGATGAATTTATGGGCTGCAGTTGACTGACCCAAATAGGATATTTATTTGGAGAGGTAGGTACTTTGCTGGTGTTGTTTGGCAATGTTTTACTTAGATCCAGCTAATGGCCATAGTACACAAATTAAAGTCTCATTAAAAGAGTTCCAGTATTTTAGAATGAATTGTTCACATTGTATATGATCTATGTCGCTACACATTTCCATCCATCTTAACCTCCCATTGAAATCACTGGTAGTCATTTCTTGTAGATGCTCAAGTCATCACTGCCTCGTACTATGCATTCCACATTTTTAACTTATTATATCTCCAAGTTTTGATACAGTGCAGAAAACAGCAGAACAGCTCACCCATTTACTCAAGATTTTTATTTCCTTAACATTTCTCCATTTAATTGGTTCCTTTCAGGTGCTTTACCATAAGTCATCTTTCACTTTATTATTTTAAAAATCATTTAATGGTTTCCACTATTGTGTTTCATTTGGAACAGAATTCAGGCTGTACTCCATTAACCTAGTTTAACTGCAGAATAGAATTTAAAGAGATTTAACGATTGCTGATTCATATTTTTGTTATTGCCGGTAGGTTTGCTATGCTCCTTCTTTGGGAGGGGCATGGCTGGTGACGCTGGGTTGTGTGCTTCTGGGTTGTGTGTGTGTCACAGCTACCATTGTACTTCTAGCACTGTCACATTGTCGACTCAGTACACAGGTTATTACTTATGCCCGCTGGGTTGGCTTCACAGCTAGTAAGTACATTAATTTTTCCCTGTTTTGGTAATTAGTTGTTTTATGTATTCTTTTGCCAGTTTATGGTTTATAAATGGTTAATGAATTTGTTTGAAGGAAATATTGTGTTGTAATTAAAACTAGTGATTCAAGAATGACAGTAATAAATAGTTCATTATGTCTTTTGATTGTTCAGTATCTGAATAAGATGACAGGAACACAGCTCAGTACCTCCATTCCATATCAGAATTTCAGAATTAACAGTATGTATCTATCTGTTTAATTATATCAATATAGAATAATCTTTAAGAAGGTAAAGCTTGAATTGTCCCGTTTTATATATATCATTGAGGATAGGGGAGAAAGAATACTTCCCACGTATTCCCTGCGTGTTGTAGAAGGCGACTAAAAGGGGAGGGAGTGGGGGGCTGGAAATCCTCCCCTCCTGTTTTTTACTTTTCTAAAGAAGGAACAGAAAACGGGGTCCAAGTGAGGATTTTCCCTCTAAGGCTGAGTCCTCCGTTCTTAACGCTACCTCACTAATGCGGGAAATGGTGAATATGTATGTATGAAAATATGTATTTATTTATTTATTATACTTGATCGCTGTTTCCTGCATCAGCGAGGTAGCGCCAGGAAACAGACAAAGAAAGACCCATCCCCCCACATACATAATTATATACATATATGCACATATATGCACAGTACATATATATACATACCAACATATACTTATCTACATACATACACATGCATATACACATATACATAATCACACTTGCTCACCCCCATCCACTCCTGATGCCTCTGTTCTTAACGCTACCTCACTAATGTGGGAAATAGCAAATATGTAGGAAAGAAAAAATATATAAATAGATATGATTATCACACTAGTCTGTGATTAAAGTTATGAAGGTGGATTCGCACTTCAGTAGGAGTTCATATAATCTTATTTGACATGTAACTTATCTACACATGTGGCATGACATGTTTTGTGGAGATAATCCACCTTATCAAGCGCTAAATCTTAATAAAGTTATTTAAATCTCAACATCACACCAGAAGCACCATCTAGTTTCTATCTTTATGGACAACACACTGATCTGACAGACAGTAACTGTTGAAAGGGAGAGTAATAAAGGGGGGTTACGAAGTGGGGATTAACCTGAGGAGCTACTAGTATCCAGGACCACTTGTTTTATATTTTCATTTTTTGTCAATTCTCTCGTAGTGATTTGGTTATTAAAGATAGGATGGGCTTTAAAGTTGCCTGGGGACAAATTAAATTTCTTAGTATTAGCAATTAAGACAGATTCAGTGCAGTTGTGGGTGGCACAGATTCAGTGAAGTTGTGGGAGGCATAATTACCAGAAGGATATAAAATAACCGGGTTTTTATGGTTTACCAGGTGATCATTTTCATGACAATGTTTAGCAATCACAATTTTTGGTCATCACTGCGTAACTGATTGCTTATGCCAGTAACATCTCTCTGTTACAGTTTTCCCAGTCTGGCCAATGTATATATCTTTACATACCTTACATCTGACACCATAAACACTCCCAATTGTTGAATGATTTGGCCTACTTTTTATCAAGGTCTTATTGATAGTGTTATTGTACTGGAGAGCAACATTACAAGCACTGTTTTTTAGTACATGTCTTAGATTAGCTAAGTTGGGGGAATAGGGCAGCACTAAACAATTAGATCTATCCTTATTTGTCACATTTTTGTTGCTAGAAGCATAAAATGTCTACCTAGCTTTCCAGTAAGCTTTGTTCACAAACCAATTGAGATAACACGACAGCCTAAGGATACGTCTTATATGACTACATTTGTCTACCAGGCCTATGGGATCACATATCCATAGTGCTCTTAAAAACACTGACATAACTACAATGAGATTTAGCCAAAATGCCAGGGCCAACGTGAAGCACTCACCACGTCTTGATGAATAAGACCACCATTTGCATTGTATAATCATCAATTCTTGGTTCATCTGAGACTGATTGCAACCATAGGTCAACTGTTCTTTAAAATATTTCTGTAGTTATTCCATGCATGGTTCTTATTTCTCCTAGCAGCTTCCTGGTTGCGCTGTCATCTATTGTTGTATGATTTATTTTCTGTAAGTTCCATGATGTTCTTAAAGATTTAACAACACCAGATCTCTAATGTGAAGCTTTAAGGTTTAACAAGTTTTTTTTCTATAATTTCAACTGATGCTATGTGTAGAGTATTACATGTCTTTCCCTTCTTGCTAGGCTTTCTAGTTGCAACTATTTTGACCTTTCTTGTTAGTCCATATGTTCCATTCCCTCTAATTTGCTCATGATATGCTTCTGAATTCTCTCTAATATGTTTAATTCTATTTGGTGACCATACAACAAGGTAGTATTCAGTTATGATTCTTATAAATACATCAAACATTCTCATTAATGGATTTTCATCTCCTGTAGATAAAGTTCTCACAGCCATACAACTCATCACTAGACTTGATAGTGTTATCTTAATATGCACTCTGAATTCTATTTTCTCATTTATGATGACACTCAAATCTCTTAATTTATTCCACTTTCTATCACTGATGTATTTTTTCTTTTTTCTATAACTTATTTGCTCAAATTCATCTTCATCAAATTCCATTAGGTTCACTTCAGCTCATTTGTAAATAGTGTCTTGTCTTTTTGCATCTCCCTTTGTTCAGCTTCAGATCCAGTCATTGTTTACTCTGGTGTCATCAGCAAAGCTCCCTACCATGTTCTTAACTTTGCAGACAATGTCTGATATCAATATTACAGAGAACTGAGGCTAATACCATTCCCTTTGGTAACCTTGATAAGACACCTTTCTCCTCAGACATCACTCTGTTGCTACCAATTTGAACTTAATGTCAGTCAGAAATTCTCTAATCTATCTCCTATCTTACACTTAATGTTATGTTAAGCTACTCTTTTGAGCAAAATCCTGGAGCTTGCTTTGCAAAGTGCTTTTAAAAAGTCAAATAAAACATTACCCATTATTTATCCTTGGATTAAACCTTCAGATGTGTCATTTATTATAACAAACACATAACTAGGTTTGCGTACTTTTTTCTGGCACAAATCCATGTTGGCCTTTGTTTTGTAGCTGTTCTTGATTCCATGGCTTAATACATGTCCTTTTATCACTCATTCAAAGACTTTTATTACATGCAAAGGCAAGCTAACTGGTCTGTATCATTTAGGTATTAGCTTGGATCTTCATTTGTGTATCCGTGTTACATATGCCTGTATGTGATTGTCTGCAATTTTGCTTTCATCCAGACCCTGCCTTAATAACATCATTGGCTTTGCTACTGTTGTTTTTGTCTTTCTGAAGAATGAGGTTGAGATTCCATCTGGTCCTGAGGCTAAATTTTCTCTGAGCTGATCAATCACTCTGATTATATCATCTGACATTTCAGTATCTATGAGTGTAGTTTCATCATATTGACTAAACAGTTTATCCTTAAATTTCTCTCTGTATTTGAGCCGAATACTTATTCATATTGATCAGTCAACATCCTACATTTGGAGTCATTTTCATATTCATCTCCTACCTTATATGGTCCGATCTCTTTTCTTAATTTTAACATTGTTCACGTGTGAGAATAGTAACATTAGATTCCTTTTCATGTTACACATTACGTTTTCTTTGATAATTTTTGTTCTCTGTGGCATTTCATTATTTCTACATCTGTATTCTTTATTTTCTCATCCAATTCTCTTCTTCCTTCTTTTGTTGCTATCCTTTACTTCTTTTTTATGCTCTTCTATTCATGCACAGTTTCCTGTTCCTAGGAATTTTCCATTTTGTACTTTTCTTCTTTTTCTTTGGTATCTGCTCAATAATCATTTGGTCTTGTCTCTAACAGTATAAGTGTGTGTTTGTGAGTAGCTTATTGTCTATGAAGATCTCATTCCAATTTGTGTTTAGAATCTTCTCCATGATCTTTTTCTAGCCTGAATTGTCATGGTGTAAATTTATATCACTCAACCCACTGTTGTTTTCTGTTGCTATATAACAATCACATCCATTCATTTCCACTTTATAAACTGTATTGATTTCTATGACATTACTTTTATGTCTGAAAACAGCTTCATGTCTTTTGCAAAAATTAGATCTACTCTATTGCTCCCTCTTGTTGGTTTGTGGTTTACCTGCACAAGGCTAAATGAATCATAAACTAAGTAGTCTTTGGAACTGTTTTCTTTCATTTACTCACCCATCATTTTTCCCTTTGTAATTATATCTACATCCATAAACTATCTCTCTTTCCTGCAATTCAATAAGATGGAACTTAAAGTCACCAGCCCATATTATCAATAGGAAAGGTTTATAAAATACGTTCAAAATTTCTTAAACTTTTATCATTATTTTAAAGTAATATAGTCTTACTTTATGTGACAAATATGATACTAAGGTGATTGTGTTTCTAGGTGGGATGCTCATTTTAAATGCTAACATTCATTGTGACTAATCTTCAGTAACTGTTTTCCTCATAAACTGTTATGGACTTGTATAACTACATACTCTTCTTTGAATTTAGAGAGAGAGAGAGAGAGAGAGAGAGAGAGAGAGAGAGAGAGAGAGAGAGAGACTATAGTAAGGTTTCAACTTACAACAATTTGACTTGCAGTGTTTCAGATTAATGACACGAATTAGGGTATGCTGTACAAACTTAAATAGTGTGCCTCACCAGTAATAGTGACTCTATGTCTCAGGTATTAACCTAACACTTGTTGAAAGTTTTAGATGTTAATATCAATACGTATTTTCCAGAAAGAGTCTTATTTACCTACAGGTGTATGAATGGATATGTCAATAAGACATGGTATAAGGTCAGGTCTCGCTTCCCAACTCATGCAAAATCCAAGATGAAAATCTCATGCACAAAGGGAATCGTTTACTGAAGTTTTATTCAACATGCAATAAACTGGTACCAATGGCAAAGTTTCAAGACATTCACTTACCAGAAGGTATAGAAAACCCAGTGACCGTTGGAACTCGGTGGAAATCTGAACCCGAAGTGAACAATGATGAACAACACATTAAGAACAACTCACTGATGTCAAAAACTATTATTACTTGTGGATAATATTAGGACTAGCACTAATACTGAACTTGATTTTAGTGACTGTGTTGAAACTATTCCAAAAAAACAAAGCATGTTGAGCATCATGTAGCAAGCTGACTTAATGATCAGGATGAACTCTATTCTATGTCCTTTTATTGTATTCTTCATTCTGAGACATATGTCTAAGATTATGATACCATGGTTTCATTAGAGTATTCAGTGTATACTCAAAATACCGAGACCACTTATTGATACACAAGGACATGTGACGGTAGTGGCCAAGCCATACCATATATGATTAGGAAATTAGGAATACTAGGCAAAAGGAATTATACTGATAGTGTTAGCAATACAGCTTTGACATTTTTTTTTTTAAGTGCAGAAAGGAAAACATAAACTCCAAATGATGTTAACTTCAGTGAATACTGTAAATCATTATTCATGTGGAGCTGTGGTTTTGATGCACTGCACATGACAGTCAGCTAGAAAACGGATATGAGTAAATGAGGTCTTTCTTCATCTGTTTCTGGCACTAACTTGCTAGTGTGAGGAATTTCAAAGTAAGAAAAAATATTCATCTATTTATCTATCTGTCTATTCGTAATTATCCTTGGACCAATTTCTACAAAAGAGTCCTGGTGTTGCTTAGGACCTTTCTAAAAGTTCCTGTTGCCCAAGATTGTAGGAAAATGTAGCAGGAAAATGTAGGCTCCTTTAGAGTGAGAAGTTCTTTCATCAGACTTCATCCAATGATACAGCCTCACCAATGTAACTTTTCACTCATGGTATAACCTTGAGCTAGTGGAGGTATATGGAATAAGTTATTTGAGTATACCTGGTAAGTTGTATGGCTGAATGGTGATTGAGAGGATGAAGGCATGCACATAACATCAGAATAGGGAGGAACAGTGTCGTTTCAAGAATGGTAGAGGATATGTGGTTCAGATGTTTCCTTTGAGGAATGTGTGTGAGAAAGAGAAAAAGAAGAATATGCATATGGCATTTTTGGATGTGGAGAAAGAACATAATAGGGTTGACAGAGATGTCTTGTGGAAGGTCTCACGAATATACGCTGTGGGAGGGAAGCTACTAGAAGCAGTATAAAATTTTTATGAAGAGTGTAAAGAGTATGTAAGAGTAGGAAAAGAGATGAGCAAGTGGCTCCAGGTGAAGGTTGGTCTGCCATGGGGGTGTGTGATGTCACCATGTCTGTTTAAATTTATCTATGGATGGGTAGTGAGGGAGGTAAATGCAAGGGTCTTGTAAAAAGGGGTGAGTGTGTAGTCTATAGAGGGTTAGGGGGCCAAGGAAGTGATTCAGTTGTTGTTTGCTGATGACACAGCACTGGAGGCAGATTTGACTGAGAAACTGTAGAAGTTGGTGACTAAGTTTTTACAAAGTGTGCAAAAAGAGGAATTTAAGAGTAAATGTGAATAAAAAGCAAGGTTATTAGGTTTGGCAGGGTAGAGGGAAAGGTTAGCTGGGGTGTGAGTTTAAATGAAGAAAATTTGGAGGAAGTAAAGTGCTTTAAATAAATAGGAGTGGATGTGACAGCAAATGGAACCAAGGAAGCCAAAGTGAGTCATAGGGTTGGGGTGAGGGGGTTAAGGTTGAGGGAGCATTAAAGAATGTGTGGAAAGAGGGGATATTATTTGGGAGGGCAAAAAGGAGTACGTTTGAAGGTATAGTAGTCTCAACTCGTTATATGGATGCCAGGCATGGGCTACAGATGAAGATGTGCAGAGGAGGGTAGATGTGCTGGGAGTGAAATGTTTGGAGACATTATATGGTGTGAGGTGGTTGGATAGCACAGGTAGTAAAAGGGTAAGAGAGAGGTGTGGTAATAAAAAGAGTGTGGTTGAGAGAGTTGAAGAAGGTGTGCTGAAAAGGTATGGATATATCAAAAGAATGTGTGAGTAGAGGTTGGCAGAGAGGATGTATATGTCAGAAGTGGAGGGGCCAAGGAGGAGGGGGATACCAAACTGGAGATGGAAGGTTGGAGTGAAAAAGATTTTGAGTGGTCAGAGCCTGTACATACAAAGGGTTAAATACTTGTAAGGGAAAGAGTTAATTGGAGTGATGTGGTATACAGGGGTTGATGTGCTGTCAAAGGACCGAACGAAAGCAAGTGAAGCAGCTGGGGGGAAACCATGGTAAGGTCTATGAGACCTGGTTATAAATTGAGGACTGTAGTTTCAGCACATTGCAAGTGACAGCTAGAGAATGTATGCAAGTGAATGTCGCCTTTCTTTACCTATTCCTGGTGCTACTTCACTAAAGCAGGAAATGGCACTCAAGTATGAAAAAAAAATATACATTTTGTTTTAATGATAAGTATATCACTATACTTCGGGGTAGTTGTACACTTATCCATATTTTAATAATGTCACAGCAAAATACTATTCAATTTGCATCCCACCAACTAGAATGTTCTTCTGTTGAAACAGATGCTGGTTCAGATAATTCAGTGGGTGTAAACAAACCTAGCTCCACTGCCTCTCCCTCCCAGTAGCCCTCATTCCATTCCAACACCACCTACAGCTCTCATCACCATGCTTTTTGGTAATTCTAATGAATATCATCTGTATTACATATGATATGGCATCATTTGTTGAATCAGATACTTCACAGGGCCTCCCCCCTTCGCCCCAGTCACCCTCACCCATCTCACTTCAGCAGTGCCTAAAATCCTCATCAAAACGTTTCAGCACAGTTCCTTCTTCAGTAAGTTTTCATCATTTATAGTTTAAATTATGTCATGACAGAGTATGGTATCATACATCATATGGGTGGTAAGCTGTTTCAGGTACAGTAAAATCCATACATGATGGAATGTCAGGAATATAACCCCCCTTATAATATGAGTTTCGCTGGTTTGACTTACAACAGATCCAACTTGCGACAGGTTGTCCAGTTACATAACCCTATCGTAAGTACAGGCTCCCCTGTATCTATGAATACCTTCAATGTAATTTTGCCACAATGGTCAAGCAAGCACTTAACACTCACCATGTCCTGGTTTTTTAATTATATTGTTTCTGTTTGCCGTCACGCATCTTACATAGATGTCAATCTCATGTTCATCAAACAGGTATTCACCTTTACCATAAATCTAGTTTTCTATCATATGTTTCTGTTGTTGCTCCACGTATATTTCTTATTTTTCCTGTTAATGATTAAACAATCTCTCCAACTTTTCTTGTTATACACTTGCAAATTTAAGTTTGATAGCTTTTTGGAATATTTCCAGATATCATACTGAGATGCTTGCAAATTCGGAACATTCTTTATCCTTTCTATTTGCTGCTCTGTATATATTATCATACAACTTTCCCTTCTCCTTTCTTGGCTGTACAGTTCACATATTCAAAACTGTCAACTGCACTTGTGAAATTTTTCAGAAGTCTCTCTAACTACTTTCATTTGTCTGAATGGTGGCTATACAACACTGCAGTATTCAATATGGTTTTTCATGTATAAAATATACATTTTCATCATAAGCTTTCTGTTTCTTATAAAAGTTCTCATTATCACTCCACTCATTATCTAGCTTGAAAGTACTACCCCATAAATAAGCTCCTTGAATTCAAGATTATTAACTATAATAACTCCTATGACTAATGTTTTTTCTATCATCTATTTCCTTCCTCATAGGACTCTTCTAACATACCACTAATATACTGATTACTGTTCCATGACTTGTTTGCTCAAATTTCTGTTCATTAAATTTCATCAGGTTTTCCTCTAACACAATTTTGAATGATTCAGATTCTAAACCTCCTCCCCCATCTCCTTCCCTTGAACCTATGATGTCTCCTATATTTTCCTTGGGCAGGGTCTTCCAAGTACTCTCTGAAATCCAGATGGACAAAGCATACAGCTCATGCTCTAGAGGAGAGTGCTTCTTAGCTAGCATCAATCCTTATTTGCCTATCTTGTTTGTCTAAAAACTTAAACTTTTCCTTCTGCTTGGAAGCACCCCATGGTGCAGCTCATCTCTACGAAAGGACACCACTCTAATCCCTCTACTACTATCCTACTGTTCTCACTTCTGCCATCTCCAAATTCTTTGAAACTCTCATAAAGTCTCATCTTTTCAAACATTTAGGATTCCATTCCCTTCTTTCAGATCACCAGTATGGACTTCACAGTGCTACATCTATTGATGAGCTTATCTCTTATGTGACTCATCTTTGGTCCTCCTCTATCAGGGATTCTGATGAAACTTTTTTCGTAACCTTTGATATCTCTAAAACATAAGAGGGTGTGACATAAGTCTTTGCTTTCTAAACTGCTAGCATCGGTTTCAGTGCTTCCCTCTTTTTCCTAGTACTATATATAGTTTTCTCTCTAACCATTCTCTCACTGTGTTGTAGATGGAGCAACTTCCACCTCCTATCCTATCAGTAATGCTGTTCCTTTGGATTCTGTCCTTTCACCTACTCTATCATCTACTTTTAATTCTTTTCACCTTCATGCTGATGATTCCACTTTACTTACTTCAACTTACGTTCCTTCCCCTCCTCCCTTTAATACTTGTTCTCTTTCTAGTACTTATCACATTTCTCCTCTACATTCGGGCCTATGCATTATTTTGGACTAGGAAAGCAGTAACCTTGTAAAGTTTAACAGTGCTAAAATGCAATTTCTCCCTCCATCACTTTCTAAGGATCATTTGTTTCCCTCTGTTCAGTTCCAAAATGCCACAATTCCACCCTGGAATTATATAAACACACTGGGCATATCCATGTCCACCACTCTGTAATGGATATCCCACATATTCAACATCACAGAGTCTGCTTCTCAAAAGCTGGTAGCACTGTATAAGTGCTGTAATTTTCTTTATCTTGTAAGCGGCTGTTTCATATCTACGGGAGTTTCATTCACCCAAGCATGGAATACTGCTCACACACCTGGGGTGGCTCATCCTCAACCTCTCTTGTAATTAGAGTGGAATCAAAAGCCTTTCCTCTCATTCATTCTCCTGGTATAACTTCTCTTCAACTTTTCCTTTCTGGATGCCATGATACTGCCATTTTCTCTCTTTTCTATACACATTATTTTGGCCATTGTTTTCAGGAATTGCCTACATGTGTCCCCACTCCCAAGGTTTACCCCTGTGGTATACATTTAGCTATCAATTCCCAGAGCTTGTGTGTGGAGACAGGCCACTCAGGGATTGGCAGTTAAGATACCTCCTTCTTTTCTCGAACAGCTAAACTATGGAACTGACCTCCCTCTTTTGTCTTTTTCTATTCATTTAACATTTCTTCCTATAAGAGTCAGGGACACAAGCACTTGCAGGGCTTTACTTTCTTTCTATATGACTTTTTTCTTTTACCCAAGATGGCCTTGATTGGGGCATGTTATTTGCCTGTGGCATGTTAGTCTAAAAGTCTGTTTATCTGAAGATTAAATGTGATCTTTTGCAGTTTTACATGATCTTCTTCAAATCCTAGTGTTTTACTCAGTTTCATTTCATTTGCAAACACCTGAATATACCTTCTCTGTGACAATGGGCCAGCACTTCATTGACTGAAGTACCTCTCCCTGGCCCAGGTTGGTCTTTTCTTTAAGCCAAATCCACACATAGGCTGCTTGCATGTATTCTACACATATATACTCTTTCCATCTCGCACACAAAACTCAAAAATATGTGATCTATATAACTTGTCATTCTTACCTAATTTCTGCGATGGTAAGCACTACGTTCCACCCCTCCTTTCTGGCAAAATCTCTTCATAAGTATTTATAATTAAATGCTCTACCTCTCTCTCACACATGGAGATCATACAATGAAAACAAAACCAAGAAAGAAATACTAGAATGAACGTAGCCTAGAAAACAGGTGGAAAAAAAGGAAATAAAGAAAGATGCATTGATAGAATGAAAAAATCTAATGGTAGTGTACACAACAATAATGAATAAACAGCTAAAACAGAATGATGGCATGAACCCATATTGGTAAGACTAAGAAAAATATAGGACTAAAGAAGACCACAAGGGAAGGAGAACCAGATCAATGGTGGCCAAAATATTCATACTACAAAAAAATACCAACTATTGGAATCCTTTTTCATTGGAGTACCAAGGGGCTTCTGCACTCCACCTCCTTGTGGTTACACTGCAACTGAAAAGTCACCTCCCATGAGGCTGTATTATTGTCTGCTGATGAAAGGGAATACAGTCTTGTTGGGGGACAACTCACTCCACAGGAGTCAGTCATTTCCCAGCTACTGGAAGTAGCAAAGCCTTGAAGCTGCAGGAGCCCCTTCAAAGAAAGGGGCCCTGGCATTATATTATATCATCATAATATTATATCATCATTGTAATAATAGTTGGAGAACCAAGTAAGGAAAAGCTTGGGAGACATGGGAATAAAACAGCAGTGAAAACACAAAACTTGATTGAGACAAAGAAGTAACTTTACAAAATGAGGAATATTTTGCCTCAAAATGAGAAATTAAACAAAAAACTGATTATGCACACAGAGTCCAAAAACCAGTGTGGACAAACAAAGGAAGACAATATAGATAAATATATAAAGTCCAATAAATAAAAACTTTATAAAGTAAATTAAATCATTGGATACACTGGAGACAACAACACAGTCCTGCTCAATATTACAGAATGGGCTAAATAAGAATGTGACAGTTGAAGTAAACAGGGATCTGTCAGAAACATTCAGAGCAGATAGAACCAAACTCAAACAAGGTAGTGTCACATTAAATGTGCATAATAAGTCTGAAAGAAAGCAGATAATAAAGACGAGCCACAATAAATGTGAACTAATTTTATTAAGCATCCCAACCATAAACTCAATAAATCTTGAATCATAAAGACTATCAAAAACCAAGCTACATGGCTTTAAAATAATATCAACAATTGATGAAAAAAATACTGAAGGGTGCGAAGAAACTGGATCTGCTAATTATATGGACATGTGACTAAATTACATTATGGTGAATGGCAGGAAAAAGGAACAATTTGTGGATGTAAAAACAAATACAAGGAAAAGAATATTGAATGAGTAGATGAAGAAACAGTTTCACAGGTTAACAAATCTTTGTGAATCTTTCAATGTTGTACAAGCAAACCACAAACTCACTTGGGTGAACAAATGATGCAACACTGCTGTCAGATATAAAAGTGAATAACATAAGCCTATTGGATCACAATATCATAGATATCACTTCATCATACAGTGTGGAAATTAATGAAAGAATAGGATACACCAAATGAGGACAACAACTGATTGAATAACAATTTCTAAAATGAGAAATCAGACTGGAAAGCAATCACTGAAAGAATTGTAAACACAAATTGGAAAGAAATTTTCTAGGACAATAACCCCACAACAAACACAAAATTGTAATAAGAGGAAATAAGACAAATAATCAGTGAGCTAATACCAACCAAAATAAAAGATAGCACAAAACAGAAAATACCAAGAGACAAAAATCAGTGGATGAACAGAAGAAAAGCATGGAAAAAGAAGAAAAGGTTAGCAATGAGAAAGCAAAAATCCAAGTTTGATGAAAAAATAAAGAATGCCTATGCAAAAATAATGAATGAAGAGAGTTATGCAAAACATGGAAAGGAACCCAAAATTACTATTAACATACATGTTATTGCAAGAGGTCACAGTGGTGCGCGTGATCTACTATTTGTTGATAACCATGAGGAAAATGAAACATGATAAGTTCCAAAGTGCACTTTCGTGTAATGATCACACAGTCAGGGGAGATACAAGAATGAGATAGAGGACAAAAACAGAAATAATAAAACCAATAATGTTACTGATGAACAGATGAGGCAAAGTCTGCAGACATTCAGAACATAGCACAGATAACAATATACAAAGGAGCATCCAAGCTAATATCTAAATTGTACAAGCCAGTCAACTGAACTTCATGTAATAAAAGTATTTTCATTAAAAGAGTGATAAAAGGGCACATATTAGATGAACTTATCAAGAACAACTATATATATGAAGGCCAACATGGGTCTGTACCAGGGAAAAATATGCAAACCTAATTTTCAGCCTAATACAATGACATGTATGAAAGTTTAATGCAAGGAAAGAAATGGATACACTTTTTCTCAATTTTGCAAAGACATTTGACAAACTAAACAAATTAAATTTCCCAAAGTAACTAAACATTACAGGCAAGACGGGAAGATGGGTTATACAATTTTTAACTAACAAACTTCTAAGTAGTAAGAAATGGAATCATATCTAATGAAGATGATATCCTACAAGGGGTACCACAAGGAACAGCGTCAGCCTTAATTCTCCTCATAATAATGATATCAGACTTGACAAAGAAGTAAAAGAAATCATAGAAAGGAACTTTACTGATGAATCCAGAATAAGCAAAGTGATCATATCAGAATCTGATCAAAATGAGATGCAAAAAGACTTAAGCACAACATACTAATGGGCAAAAGTGAATTAGATGGAATATAACAATGAGAGAGACTGGGAGACAGATAAAACTGAAATTAACAAAGTCCATAAACAATCAAATTTTTGTCAAGATTATACTATGTTGAATATATCATCACCATTGTCAATTGTCCAACATTTGGTCTGCTGAATGTTTTGGCAATATGACAAAATTCAGAAGCTGCAATGACAAATGGCAGGTTTCAAATCTTTAAAGTAATATGTGTCCCAGGTTAAGTTTTAAACAATGAAAATAAATCCAAACAAGATAACTTTCCACATTTGGAAACCTGACCCCTGAAGGATGACACGAATTTCTGAAATATCCTCAGCTAAAATAGAAAGTACAGCCCAAATAATCATAGATCAAAAACCAAAAGCTGAATGCTATGCATTAAAGATCCCCATCAAAATAGCACATGATTTTCTGAAGTATGAATTCAAGACATTAGCACTTGAATTTACACTTCAGAAACTTGTAAACTTTTCTCAGTTATTCTGTGATTTCTGCTTTGGTTCTGCATTTAAAATCGTATACAACAGGCACCCAACCCCCAGCACTTCATCTATGTAATTAACAAACTCTATCTTCATCTACAATACCTGTTAGAAGCAGAGACAAACAAGAATTTGTGGAAGAATATAGTAAATAAATATCTTCAAATGTTTTATGTGATATATATTTACATAATGTACAAATAACATTTAAAAACCAGAAAAATGTTCCAAAAAGATGGCTAACTATAAACTAAAAGCATATACAATTTGAACATGGGCATTACAGGACTCTACCTGCATGTGGTTATGCCGCGAGTGAAAAGTCACCTTCAGTGAAGCTGTATCATCAATGGACAAAAAGGAGCATAATCTTTTCAAAGAACTTCTCACTCCAAGAAGTCCATCTTATCCCTGCTAGTGACTGCAGCACAGTCTTGAGCAGCAGGAGTTCCATGAAAGAGATCTTGGGGTTATATAATTAAAAGAAATAAATGAATACTGCTCAGTCCCAATGAATTCAGACTGATGGTCTTCTACCTGTACATCATCCCAATGCTCAAACCAATTTTGTCTTGGTGTCTGCTTAGAGCTGTTAAACTTCCTGAAACTGGTATGAATAAACAACTCTACATGAAGACAACCAATTCAATTATATAATTTTCATATTTACTGAAAACCCAATGATCTCTCTCAAATATCTGGGGGAAATTTCTTACAGGGCCTTTAACACCTTTATCTTTTGATAGTGACAGTACTTAACTAAAATTTAACAATAATTTACAATATATGAGGTTCATACTAGCAGCAAATTCAGCTTAAAAAGAAAAAATGTCATAAGAAATAACATTTTGCAATTGCTACTCCTGACTTAATTTCAAGGTGCCATTATAATCTTTTGTTATCTCATTCCATACTAACTTACTATTAATGTTATGGATTAATTCTTATGATATCCTGCCTCTTAGCTGCAATATATATATATATATATATATATATATATATATATATATATATATATTT
>JAYMFT010378604.1:1092-20798 GCA_038088735.1 Panulirus argus | reverse complement strand
GAGAGAGAGAGAGAGAGAGAGAGAGAGAGAGAGAGAGAGAGAGAGAGAGAGAGAGAGAGAGCAGTCTTCTTACTGTTTCTACCTTAACCATTATCTATCTAGAATACATATCTAGTTAGCATCGGAATATAATTTGGCAGATGATAACATGGTCATAGGCCAGGAGGTCTTATAAAAAATTTTTCTTGAACTCAAATATACACTCTCTGTTCCACCTGACCCTTTGTTACACCTGAGTTTCTCTCTTCCACCTGAATGTCTCTTCCCTCCCGTCCTCTCTGTCAGACACCCTCGTCTGCTCCTGACCCTTCGTTATTGCCCCGTTCCGTCTTCCTATCCTCCCATCTCTCCCAAGCCTCACTTCACTCTGATCTAGCGCACCCTCTCTCCTTAATCCACAGATAGCACTCTAATGTATGAAATGTCAAGATAGTTATCTTTAAACGATACTGTTTGCCCAGACAGATCTCAACTTTTTCATCCCCATTTCGCCGTCTTTTAGCTCTTCACTGAGGGAGAGAAACTTTTGTTGCTACATTGCCTTGTGTTTGCCTTCCATTCATATCGCCTCACGCTGAACGTCGGTGGTACACAGAGCGTATTTGCCCTCCGGTGTCTTTAATAGATGATACATCTCAAATCTAATTCCGGAACGCTTATTCGCCGTAGTGTAGATCGCCTGGTAAACACTCTCGTAAAACATCCGCAGATTAAACAAGGTCTCTTCCCTCTTTCTCTCCCCCACCCGTGTTATTTACCTTGGCTTCCGTGCTAGAGGAGTTCCCCTGCACATCACTGTGCTCTCGCTGTCCTATGTATCTGGCTACGACATGGGTCCCTCGGGGTCTCTGCATTTCTAGCCGTTTCTCTAAATGTAGATACTGCAAGATCTATTGCTAGGGTCTTAGAATATAGTATATATCCGCTGTGTATAAGTGGGCAGGACGTACTTCTACAGTCAAAGGATTTAGTAAGCTCCCTTTATATACAAAATGTAGATATACAGTGTGCGGTAGAGTCTTGGTGTCTATGATACTTTTTCATGTATATATTGGTTTCATAGAGTGCTCGAAGCCACATCACCTCGTATACTATCAGTATATACGCGCGACAAAAAAAGTATATTAGCACTTTGTGCGTGAAACAGTATGACACCACGGACGGAAGATTTTGCTAAATACCCCCACTGTTCTGGTCTCATAGTGGTAGCCCTACTTTCATGATACCGTTATAGCTCGATTTGTAGCGACATTTCTTTTTATTAGCCATAATGAATGCAATAATGATTTCACATTTCGACAGAAATACCTGTATAGTGGGGCTACCACGGTTATTACAAAATTGTCTCATATTCAAGCTTACCATCCCTTCCTAGGCAAGACGGGTCCTTACGGATAAGTTCCGGGAAAATAATTTTTGTCTTTTATCGTGTGTGAACCGTGGTATTCATAGTATTTCTGTGGGATCTTGACAAACCAGTAGAGTGGCTAAAGAGAAAAGTAAAAGAAATTTTTTGCAGTGCAGACACATGTGGGATTATTCAGTTTGGAGATAAGACCACCAAACATGTCATGATATGCCCGGGGATCCTATGTCCAAATTAGTTGAAATCGTTACCAGAAACAATCTAAAGTACGCTAAGCAGTGCAAAGCAGTAAGTAATAAAGGAAGCAAAAAGCTTGGATTTACAACTGGGAATATAGGCCACAAAACACATGAAATCATCTTCCAGTATATTACAAACCTAATTTCAAATCTAAGAAACTTACGGCATGAAGAGAGAATATAAATTTTGGATGCCTTTTCTCTAAAGAAGTGTAGACAGAGTAGGAACTTGATTGAAGAATTTGAAGATGCTAAATGATTTCTTCAGTGTAGATTCTAGTGTCAGTTATTCTATGAAGGCCTGCTAGAAATACAGTTCCTTCGAACGACTGTAATGTTACTCAAAGCTAAAAAAATGTAACTCTAACTCAGGGAAAGAAACCCTTTTTCCAAACGAAAGAGTAGAGCATAATAATTTACCGTCAGACACTGTCAATGCAAGGACTTTATCACACCTTCAAAAGCCGGTTGGACATGGATGTTTGTAGGTTCTATTATTTTCTAAGAGGAAAAACACTTACAAATGCCTATACAAACACGTACAAGAGAGCTTCTCCCCATAACGAAGACGCTAGGGTATAGTGTAATGTAGGGTGGAACAGTACAATAGAGATAGTTTAAATAGCAGCCAGTGAGCATTACTTTCCATTCCCTCCTGAAAAATTCCAGTTTATGGTTTTCACATCATTTTCGGCTGTTTTTCCCGGAGGGAATGAGCGGCAGGAAGAGAGCGTTCGTCCTGTTCTCACCAAATCTTCGTGTTTCTCGAGTAGATAGATATTTCGATATAAAATACCAGATAATGACATCACTGGCCATTTACTAAAGCCTTCGGTTGCCTGTTTCTTCCTCCTATGCACTGTGCTCTTTCCCACTTGACCTTACCTTTTTTTTCCCTTTTCCACCTTGCCCCCTCTTCCACTTGACCCTTCCCTCCGCCTGACCTACCTTCCGTCAGATCATTCTATTCCACTAGTTATCATCTTCCTCCTGACCCTCCGTTCCACATGACCATCTCTTCCACCAGACCCTCTGTTCCACGAGAGCATCTCTTCCACCAGACCCTCCGTTCCACAAGAGCATCTCTTCCACCTGACCCTCTGTTCCACCTGACCCTTTCTGCCACCTGGCACTCTATTCCAACTATGTTATCTCTCTAACTCCTCCTATCTGACTCCCCATTTTGCTCCCGACACTCTGTCTCGCTTCATTCCCCCTTTTCTATCCGCCAGTTCCTCACCCAAGCCATCGCATTACTCCTTCCGAGAACACAACATCCCTAAATGTCACTGTAATACTTCATACTCCTGGGCTATCATCTTTAGACGACCTTGTTTGCTTTGCCAACTTTTTACTTTTTTCAATACCCGTTCCCCCCCCCCCCTACTGGGCATTCAGAAGCTCTTCTTAGAAATAATCCTTTCGCCACAGTAGTTATATGTTTGACTTTCGTTTGTATCCCTTGATAAAAATTTGTCGGAAATATACACACAGCTAATTTCCCTTCCACAGTCCTTGATAAGAGGAAGTATTCCTAATCTCGTTCCAGAATGCCTATTCATCGTAGCGTAGATCGCCTGGTAAACACACTTCCCTTGAAAATATCTCCAGGTTAAACAAAGTCTCATCTCTTTTCTCTTTGTCCTCTACCTTGGCTTGTATACGCAAAAGAACTGCTCTTGTAGTTCTTTATGTATCTAGCTACAGGACCGGTCTTTTGAGAGCCTCTGTATTTTTAATGGATTCTCTGTATATGAACAATATCAAGATATATTGCTGGTATCATATTGTTTAGTATGCCTCCTGCATAAAGAGATCAAGGTACATGGCTAGGATACCTCTTGTACATGTTCAGCTGTATATTTCTGAGGCAACCGCATCTAATATACTCTCTTTATGTGCAAGTAGCCTGAAATGTTATCTCTAGTCGTGTTAGGATACGAAAAAGACTAAGAGCTATTCAAGAAGACTTGAATATGATGATTTATGCTTGGTTTTGATGACTGAAATCTTCGCACTCAAGGGATGGTTTCATTCTGTTTCAGGGGATAAGGCGTCGTATACAAGGTTAGGCTATCATACTTTGTTTGACTTACGTATGAACTGTAATGCACATTGTTTATACGACACTTCGACTTCTCGTCCTCCTGTAACAGAGGGTAGCTGTCTTTACATCATTTCACTGACATCCTCTGAGAAAGGAAATTCAGTGTATACCATATATACGTATGTACGTCAGTCTGTGTCAGGGATGATCAGGTGAATTTCAGTCCCTTTCATTTTTCGCTACGTAGCAATTCATGATATGTAATTAAACACCCAAGTCGAGTTCCCAATCGTCATGTCCACTCCTCCGACACACTTGCCCCATTATCTTTTACCTTTTAGTCCCGCCACTATACATACACCATTTCTTATCTTTAAGAGTCTTTGACCACCGTCGTATCTTCTTTAAACTTCGTGATGGGCCTGAACTCCTCCTCTACTTCCTTGAAACACCAACTCTGGCACTTTCCGGTCAGTTTTTTTTAGCATATATTCTGACTTCCCATGAAATCATTACTACTTTACTGGCTTGGATGTCTCCAGCTGTTCTCACCCCATAGCGGAAGTTATTTTGTCTGAAGTGGAGTCCTACGTTCCTTTAACAACTAGATATCTTTTAGTTCCCATTTATGTTTTAAATGGTTTCTCTCTGATGCCTGTTGCATCAGGGACATGAAATTCTCCCTTCCCTAGAACCTTTCACTACTTTCTTATCTGCTTGGACTCATTACAAAGCCGTTATTCGTGAATCCAAGCAAACTTTAATGAAAAATAAAGATTGCGCTTATCTGACTTATTTTTCTGCAGATAAATCTTTGTGGTTTCTGAACAATAGCGTCTCTCCTACAACTACTCTAACTTATTTTTTCTTCCTCTCCTCCGACCTGATCATTCGAAAACCAACTCTACTGGTCATAAAGCAGCTCTTCTCGGTAATAATTCTCTTCCCACTTCACTTAGGATGGTTTCCTATCTATTCCTCATCCTCTAGCTCCTCATGTGCCACTATGCTACTCTTCTGTGTTTTCCTTATGCAAGTTCCTCCAGTTACTCGTCTAACTACATGTGGCTAAGGTGAGTGTATGGTCGGGATGGGATACCTCTTCTTGTCCGAAAAGCGAGTCCCACAGAATTAACTCTGATCATTGTTCGTCTATTTCGTCTTCAGTTTCAAACCCAACTTTTTTTTTTCTTCTTTGAAGTATTCCTTAGTGCGGCCCCCCCTCCCCCTTGAGGAATGAGACCGATCAAACCACTCTTAGATATCGCTTTATCGTTCTCCGCTTCTGTTACCTCCTAAGGTTTTGAAACTCTCTCTAACAATCACTATTTAAGCACTTAGAATTCTGTTCCCTGTTTTCAGATCATTAACACGGCTTTATTGGTGTAAAGAATCTTGTGAATATTTTCTCGTAACTCTGAAGCATTTGACAGGATGTGGCATAAAATTCTTAGCTTTCTGGACTTCCTTTGGTTTTTCTGCTTCTCTCTGCTCTATATTGTATAACTTCCTTTCTAATCGATCCATTACAAGTAGTAGTTGATGGAGCCATTCCTCCCTCATATCCTATCAACACTGGCGCCTCTCAAGCTATCACCTCTTTTCAATCATCCCTCACCGTCCTCTGTGATGTTGCTGCCCTCTCCTTGTTCTAAGGCTATCCTTTCTACCACTGATTTCTTAGCTGTCTACGTGTGTACTTTCGATCCATGGAACGCACCAGGCTGCTGCTTCCCATCGATTCTGTGTAACGACTAGCCACACGAGCATTAACCGTTGTGATACCTCATTTCCTGGAAGAGCGAAGCTGTGGACTTCTCCTCCTCCTTCGTCTTTCCCCCTTCGTCTTTCCCTCTTCTTACAACCTCCCCACCTTCAGAAGGTCTACTGACACCTATAACCGATTTCTTTTTGTCCTTGAGCTCCAATTTAATTTCGTCATTGGTGGCTATGATTAGGGTTTATATATATGTCTGTTGCCATTCACCTATAATAAAAAGAGATGTGATCAAAATATTGAGCTTCTCGACTCATCTGGCAATGAAATATGCCTAACAAGAGATAAATAGATTCAGAGAGAGAGAGAGAGAGAGAGAGAGAGAGAGAGAGAGGAAATAATTACATCTCTTTGTTCTTAGATTGCATGGCTTTCAAGTGCTAGGTAGTAAATGCGAATGAAATCATAACACTCACGTCAAATGTGTAAAGTGGTATTAGAGTCAGCAGGACACTCGTATAGGGCAAAAGTTTCGCATGTACAGAAGGGACTGGTACGTGTTTGGTTAAGGAAGTATTTGTGTTTAGGAGAAATGAGAACAGAGCATGCGCTCCGTTTTTGAAGTAAGAGGGAGAAAAATTGTTGCTGCTGTGTTCTGTCTTGCGAAGTGAGGTACATGTGGGGCTTGTTCTTGTGGATAAATAAATCTTTTTTGGAGTATCTTAAAAAGTTTCTTAACCTGAAGAATGGTGTGTGTGTGTGTGTGTGTGTGTGTGTGTGTGTGTGTATCTAGAACGTCTCCGCCGTTCCTTGACTGATGATCAAACGTAGCTCCGTGAAAAAAGCCTTTGTGTAGAGAGAAGTAGGCGCAGGCTGCCAGGGTTGGTAAGTTCTCGCGAACTGTAAGGTTTGTGGAAAAGATCATCCTTAAACGAAACCTCTGTGAGCTTCACCACACTAAACTGAAGCCTGTTCTATTATTCATGCCAAGTAATTGATTAATTATAACTTTAGGGGCTTGCCGTGAGTCTTAAGTAGCTGTAAAGTTAGCTATAGGTGTCTGATTCCTCTCTAATAGTATATGAATCCATCATTCGTCTGCGGATATCGCACTCAGAAACAGTGAACAGGAGAATAAGAACTGGTTCATTTGTAAATGTTTTGTACACCTGTTCTCGGTTATTCGAGTCCTTTCGTAACCTCCACCTGGGTTATCTGTAAAATTTAGGTGGCCAGGTCTTGTATATTGGAGAGCTATCTTCGTGCACAGCTGGGGTCATTCGTAACCTTTCGTAGTCCCTATCTAGAATACTCGTGACCTTTCGTAGTCTTTCAGAGCATTTAGAATGTAAGTGTTCACGTTTGAGAATTCGAAATGAGAGACGAGTAAGTGCGATCACTTGTGGTGTACCTGATTTCGGTAACGCTGAATCTTTCGGTGTGGCGAATATTATCCTAATTCCCTTGTAAGTGGGAAGAGCCACGTTGATGTGGATTAAACCACATTGAGATGAATGGATTTTATGTGATATATTTTTTTGTTATCTAAGGAAGTGAGAGTCTATCATTTTACTCTCTTAAGACCAAATGAGTATTATTAAGAAGACCTACGTCATGATTGTGTCTAGGAGTCTCCGGCAACGTGACTTCGACGTTTTAGTGCTGCCGCTTCACGAAAGTCATGAAAGGAAAGATATTAGGAAGTCAAGCGTTTCTTTTAGTCCCGTACCACGACTGGACATTACATACCTCATAGTTTGCGAAGGTGAAAAGTGAAGGACAAAGTGTGTGAACTTGTGGTTGACATTTCCAATGCAATTGTGAGATGTACTAACATTTCCCCGCCGCCCATCCTATCCAGCGAAGTAAAAGAGAACTGCAGCCCCCGGCTGACCCGTTGGCATCTGCCAGAACGCACGCATCGACCCACATCTGTTAAGCTATATAGGACATGGTTGGGTATCACTCCCAAGTTGTGCTCGCAGACGTTGCCTCGACAACGCCATCCCAGTTACATACATACATACATACAAACAGACAGACAGACAGACAGACAGACAGACAGACAGACACACACACACACACACACACACACACACACACACACACACACACACGGACCTGGAGAAAATCAGTGGAACGGAAAGATAAGCGAGTAAAGGCTGTTCGGACGGAGTGAAGAATGGAGGTTCAGGGAAATTGCTAAATTGCTTCACGGGAGGGAAAGAGAATAGTCCTACACGAGGAACTCCTCAATATCTTTTACGTCTATAAATGTGTGTGCTGGTCAGATCTGTTTACCTGTCTATCTATCTATCTATCTATCTATTTATCTATTTGTCCGTCTGTCTGTCTATCTATCTGTCTGTCTGTTTGTCTGTCTAGCTATCTATATGAATATATATCTATCTATATATCTATCTATCCCATCTATCTATATATCTATCTATCTTTCTATCTGTCTATCAGTCTATCTATCTATCCATCTATCTATCCATCTATATAGTGCTCCACTCAAAAAGTTGTAATTTTTTCTTTATGAGAGGAGTGTGAAAAAAAATTGGGCCAGTTGTGCAGTTATGGGCATTGATGGAATACGTCTGGGACAATGACGGTCCCCGAGAGTGTCCCTGGCGTATGTCCCGGGCGTATGTCCCCAGACGTGGAGAGAAAAAGGCCACACAAAAGCCTGCTAACGAAAGGCGGGCGTGTGTGGAGAATTCCTCGCTAATGGTGGCGACGCTTGTTGTGGGCTCCGGTGTCCCCAGCAATCGGACGTTTCCTCCAACATGTCCACCACATTTCTCCAACAGGACGTGAGTCTCTCGTCCCATCTCTCTCTCTCTCTCTCTTGTCGAACATCATTCACGATCGTTAATGATGACCTGACATAACCCGAAGGGTCATTTAATTGATGGTTATGATACGATTCTACGTCTTCGGGCCACTTAAATCATGCTCTTCGAGAACTCAACTAAATAGCAATAAATGTCATGTCTTTTAATGATTCCCAATCGTCGTGATTGAGAACGTTGCCTTTCTAAATGGCTCGTCTACTGAATTTCAATGTCTCTGTCTTCGGCCATATATACAAACCATTGTTTTGGCAAGACTTCCAATGAGTAGTTAAGATGAATTTGATATCTCCGAGCATTGGTGATAATGTATTAAACGATACACGATTTCCATTGTATTGATCAGAGTCACGAGCAAACTCTACCCAATCACTGTCACAATCTTTTCCACAATCACGGCCAATCTTCTGTCCCCAATCTTTTTCTTTTTCTTTTACAAAGTAAAGGCGTCTCTTACCCCCCCCCAAAAAAAAAAATTTTCTTAAAAATCATGACCAGGCTTTACCTCCCTCCCCCCCCTCCCCCCACCCTAATCTTTTTCAAAGTCACGACCAATCTCTTCTGAATCTCTTTCATGCGAGCCGTCATGAGCGTATAAACATCACTGCCCCGTCATGTCCAGCACCGAGCCAGTTCCTCTCTCTCTCTCTCTCTCTCTCTCTCTCTCTCTCCCCTATCCTTTAGCTTTGCCTCAGTCTACCTCATATTTTTCTTCCTTAAATCTCTTTTCTTATCCTCTTTTATTTTCTGTCTCTTTCTCTTCTGCCTCTCGGTCTCTGTGTCTGTTCGTCCTCCTGTCCACCAGCCTTTCTGTCTCCCTGTCTGTTTCTGTGTCTACCATTTCTTGACTCGTGTGTCTGTCTCTTTGTCTCAAAGCATCGCATAGCGTCTCATAGCATCGCATAGCGTCTCATAGCACCGTTTCTTTCTTTCTCATACGTGCTGAAGACCTTTTACCCTCCCTCCTCATCTTTCCTCCTTCCGTCTCCTCCTCCTCCTCCTCCTCCTCCTCTCCCATCCACGGACGCCTCATAATGAGTAAATCCTGCAAGACTCACGTCTGACTCAAGACCCAGAGTACGGGGGGGGGGTAATGAGTGGCATGGCAGTGTCTCATCTCCCCCCCCCCCACCGCGTGCCGCTGCAACCTGAGTATAAATAACGACACTCGTTTAAGTCTCGTTGACCTCGACCCACATTTGGGGTGATTAACGAATCAGGCATGGGTGGGAGGGAGGGGGAGGCTGGGGTGGGGAGGAAAGGGGGATGATAGTTAATCACTCTCTAACCTAGAGGGCGCTAAATGACCCCATCTGTTAGTGTGAACACGTCCAATAACAGGAGCCTGTTTAACACGTGCATGCCGTTAACAGGGATAAATAATTTCCGTTCGCCTTCACTTAACGCCGTTGATCATCGCTGTGAGGGGCGTGACATCGCCAGCAGGGGCTTCAGGGGAAGAGAGAGAGAGAGAGAGGGGGGGAGTCTATACTTCACCCCTGTTAGGAAGAGGTGAGAAGAGGTCCAATTTTCATGGGATTTTCATCCATCGTAGTCAAGATGGGGTCGGTTATTATCGCCGTACAAAGCTGTGTGTGTGTGTGTGTGTGTGTGTGTGCAACAGGCCACTCCCCACGAAGCAGGGAAGACCCGTCCCCGTCAGAACCTCTCCGACGTATGTAGATTCATCTTCGTCAGCCCCTTTACCTGCGGGAATCCAGGTGGATAAGATCCTGAGCCACAGAAGTACTCGTCTCTCACACAACATCCTTCATTTAAATCCCTCACCTCCTTCCGGTGGGAATCCTTGGATTACTACCCATTGTCTGACATCTCCTGAAGCCAAGCAGGTAAGGTCACACTGCCATCACGCGAAGAGAGAAGAGGAAAAAAGGTTCATTAAACGACTCCATTTTACGCAGTGAACTCCCAACTGAAATTCGGGACAAACATTTCCCCTGACGAGAGCTGGTGTTCCTCTGACCCGCCCGAAGTCTTGCAGTGCAGCACAGACGGCGCTCAACACCTTTCTCGTCAACACACTTTTCCTTCCAGGCCCCTATTTTTTTTTTTCTTTGGTTCTCTCATCCCTCAGCCGTCACCTTGCCAACCGTAGGCCTACCTCGTAGTGTGTGTTATTAAAGAACCTGCTGGAGACAGCAGCGAGGCACAGAAGACGGCGGGAGATGCTTTAGTTAGATTGATCCCGATGCGACGCCCCAGGGCCCTCCATTGCTCCCCACGGCGGCAGGAGGACGCAAACAACTCCCCACCCCCGGCTAGAGGAGGTCAACAGGTCGCTACACCTGCCGGAGGAAGCCAACAGCTCCCCATCACCACGGCAAGAGGAATCCAAAAGCTCAACAAGCCATTCAGGGGTAGTCAAGAGCCTCCCCCTCCCCCCAGCACCATCAAGAGGAAGTCAACAGCTTCCCACGCCAGCCGGAGGAAGTCAAAAGCTCCCCACGCCAGCCAGAGGAAGCCTCACAGCAATGCTTCCAAGACTCACCCAACCAACACAGTTCAGGGGTGGAACAAATTACATTTGGCAGGACACAGGGCGCGTGGCGTCCACCTTAGCAAGCGAAGGACACTAAGCGGGATCTCTTGACGGTGACACGCCAGGCCAAACGGAGAGGCTGGCTACGTACACAGAGCCTCTAGTTGTAGCAGAGACTACAACGAAGGGCTGCTAATAGCTTTCCTTCACGAAAGACTTACATCGTCTCTCGTAGCCTCAAAAATTAAACTTGGCCTTTTTGTTAAGGAATAACAAACGCTTTATGTTAACTCCTAAGTTGACCTTAATCGTGTCTTTATTACAAATTTAACAAGTATTTATCTTAGTTAACTGATAGAATTTACCCCTGAAATATATGATGTTTGGGCATAAAGTGGCTGTGCAGATCCACATGGATTCACCTTCCCAGTTGTGTCATTCAGTTCTAGCTGTTTGGGGTCTGGTTGGAGGATACACAATCATGCACACAGAAATACAGACAGGCGATGTGTACGACTTGCATGAACAAGTATGAGGGTGTGCGAGTGGCTCTTAGGACCAGCGAGGGTAATAGAGGCGTCCGGACGATTAGGCCATCGATTTCAGTGTGATTGGATTAGTGTGAGGACGATTAGGGTGATTAGAAAGTATGGATTATGGAGAGGGGTATAGGCATGCATGTAAGCTCCTAGTAATTCTCTACACACACGTGGAGAGAGAGAGAGAGCGAGAGAGAGAGACAGACAGACAGACAGACAGACAGACGGACAGACAGAGAGACGGACAGACAGACAGATTGACAGACAGACAGATGGACGGACAGACTGACAGACTACGTCCGTACGGAATATCTTCGACGACACTTTTTGCCAAAATGTAGAGATCTTGCGCGTAGCGCTTACCGCCTACAGCATGAAAATATGTAGTTATATGTAGTTATGCGTGAGATGGTAGAGATTGTGTGAGTGTTTGTGGACTGTGAGCCAGCGGCCCACACGTGTGGGATGAGGCAGAAACAAACGACCTGCTACCCGGGACTAAGGACTGACACTTGACAACCACTGAAATGCTGTCACTGACCCTCCCAGTATTGCCTAGGCGGGTAATACTGGTAATATACCTCCCTAGTCGGTGGCTGCCTACCAAAAGAGTGAGTGAAAGAGAGAGAGAGAGAGAGAGAGAGGGAGGGAGGGAGAAAGTGGCAGGGAGAGTGAGTGAGTGAGTGTGTAAGAGAGGCACTTAGCTGGAAGGTCTTGCGTTATCTGTATGCACAGACCTCTCCTCTAGGAGCGCATCACCCCAAATTAATTCTCCTGCGGCTACAACGGTGATAACCGCAAAATCCTGAGGGGCTTGGCTTCATTCTGTTCCTTCCTGAGTGGCTTGGCTTCATCCGCTTCCTTCCTGGGTGGCTTGGTTTCATTCCCTTCCCCTCTTGAGTAGCTTGGCTTCATTCCCTTCCCTCTTGAGAGGCTTGGCTTCATTCTTTTTCCTTCCTGAGTGGCTTGGCTTCATTCGCTTCCTTCCTGAGTTTATTGGCTTCATTCTATTCCTTCCTGAGTGCTTGGCTTCATCCACTTCCTTCCTGAGTTTATTGGCTTCATTCTATTCCTTCCTGAGTGGCTTGGCTTCATTCGCTTCCTTTCTGAGTGGCTTGGTTTCATTTCCTTCCCCTCTTGAGTAGCTTGGCTTCATTCCCTTCCCTCGTAAGTGGCTTGGCTTCATTCTATTCCACCCTGAGTGGCTTGGCTTTATTCTCTTTCCTTCCTGAGTGGCTTGGCTTCTTTCTATTTCTTCCTGAATGGCTTGGTTTCATTCGCTTCCTCTCTTGGTTGGTTTGGCTTCGCTGTCTTTCTCTGTCTCTTTCTCTCCTTACCAGAGGATTTCATGATCTGTCTCATGTGTCTTTTGTCGATTTTACCCCGCGTTTCTTCATTGTTGATACTATATCCTCTCTCTCTCTCTCTCTCTCTCTCTCTCTCGTGTCGTAATCAAGCTTAATTCCCTGGCAGGCTCTATAGCCCCCTCTCCCGCTCTCTCTCTCTCTCTCTGTCCCATCGTCCAGTTGAGAATATCTGCTGAACCCTTCCCTTCTCCTCAATGCACCTTCGGCAAAGCCCCAGTCAGCCCAATCATTCCGGTCTGGAGCTGCGTCCATCTCTCTCTCTCTCTCTCTTTCTGTATATATATTCAGTCAGACGTGAAGTGTTTTCAAACACGTTTTTCCATTGGGCAAGTTTTGCCCGAGGCTTACAGCGGGGCATATTATAGTAGATTTATTTAGATCTCTCTCTCTCTCTCTCTCTCTCTCTCTCTGGTAGGCAGTGGGTGGTATAGGCAGGCAGCCACCGACCCAAGGCAGGTACTATATTACCGGTACCGGTACCCAGCCTGGGCATCGGGAGAGTTAGGGACGGTTGCGCTGGAGTGAGCCAGCGCTTCAGTAGCTGTCAGGCATCATTCCTTTGGCCCCAGGTAGCTTTCTTGTGTTTCAGCCTCACCCACGCGAGTGGGCTGCTGGCTTTTAGTCGACAAACATATACAATCTCTCCATGTCAGGCATAACACTTGACTATACGTGACTCATACGACTCGTTCTTTGTAATCTTGTATTTCTTGTGGTGAGCCTTCCGTGCTAACACTACCTTTCAGAGGGAAAAATCTCATCGTAAGTCCTCGTAAGTAATTATTTTCTCCACCCACATTACGTATTTTTTTTTTTTCCTACTTATCCCCGTTTTCTGTCTTCGAAAACGTAAAAAACCCATAAACTTTCTCTTGTTTGTATGTCAAGGCCAACTATATTGCTCTCAGAGAAATATTCCTTTCTTACCGTATAAACGAACGTCTTTCTCACTGACATGCATGTTTCTCATTCTTTCGGGTGTCTCATTCGCTCACCTACCCTTCAGGAAATCATTCTAATTTGTCAGCACCAAATTAATTAGTCATACCTTGCTTGCCGAGTCTCTTTTGCATATGTTAATACGGTCTTTTTCCTCGTGTGTGTAATTGACTATTTGTGTTTACCTGTTTACACTGTACAGGGAGGCAATTTAACACACATGGGACCTAATTTCTTGAACTATCTCTATAATCATTCATCTTTTTTAAAATTTTGTACGCCGTCCAAACTCTCAGACTCATAATCCATCTCATCCCATAATTTGAGATAATTCTTTTACTGTAGAAGTCTGCCATACATCTTTTCTAACAAGTTTTTTTTATGGCATCATCAAACTGGCTTGAAAACTTAAACATTGTGATCAGGTCACCCTTTACTCCTCTTTCCTCCATGGTGGACAAATTTAAGGCCTTCAACCTTTCCCTGTAATTCAGCTCTCTCAATTTTATCACCTTCTTCTGTCTTTTGTATTAGTTCTTTGTGCTTCTTTAGATGCGGTGACCAAAAACTTGAGAAATGTAATGTAAGATACGAACAGCTTGCTAAATATTTCATTAACCATACACTTTGAAAGCTGCCTTAATCTTTACCAGCTGACAGTTCGTATCTCGTTTTGCTGTTCTCCTGATGAGGGACCTTTTGGTAACGAGTTGAGGGTTGGTGGTGTCTACTACCAAAGCTCTCTCTCACAAAGAGATTCCTGCAGCATATTTCCTGCTACATGATATCTATATGGAGGCTTGCTTTCGCTGTGTCCCATCCTCATGAGGTCTCGTCGGGCTGAAGTTCATCAGACATATATCAGACCAACTCCAAGGATTTGTCTAGGTCCCCTTGTAGTTTGATGCAATCCACCTTCGCTTTTTTTTTTTTTTTTTTTTTACTTCCCTCATGACCTCTGCATCATCTGTAAACATGTAAATATATTCAGGCAGGAGTCCAGTCATTCTCGGAAATCACGTGCATCAAGAAAAGCAGTATTCCCAGAACGAACCCCTGTGGCACGCCACCGATGGCCTTGACCCATTTCGAGTCATCTAAGCAGTTCCTCCCTTATTCCTGTTTGAAGTTTCAGCTCCCTCACCAGCCTCCTGTACGACACGGTGTCAGATGCTTTCTAGCAGTGAAAATACAGAGATCTTGCCCAGGCTTTTCTATTGTCTGCAACAGAGCTCACTTTCTCGTAGAAATATGAGTGGCTCGATGTGAATGACCCCCTAACCTGAAGCCATGTTGTCTCTAAAGTAGTTTCTTCCCTGTATGAAGTCATCCTTTTTTGGGTGTGTGTGCGTGCGTGCGTGTGTGTGTGTGTGGAGACCTTCCATGAAATATATCACACCCCACATAAGTGGGTCAGTTGGCTCAGGCTTGTAATTCCGTCATGTCAGTGACCTGTAAGTAACGAGTAAATAAAACCTTAAAAAAGGTGTCTTCGAGAGAGGGCTGCCCATGAGTCCGCGGGCCACTGGACCAGCGTAGGGCCGCACCGTGGCCACCTATAGCGGCCGGGTGGGCCAGCGGGCCAGGAGAAGAGCCAGCTATACTCTCTCTCTCTCTCTCTCTCTCTCTCTTCACCCCCAACCCCTCCAGTCTTCTCTCCCTCAACTTTCCTAGCTGTTCTGGTGCTTCTCCACCTCTTCTCCAACAATTCTCCTCATCTCCCGAGTGCCCACCTGTGCCTTCAACGCTCCTCCCTCACATCTAGCAACGCTCCCCCTCCCCCTTCACCCCTGTCCTCCACCAGCAGCTTACATTTCCATCATCCTTACTAATACGTCACATCGCCCCTTCAGCTACTCCATCATTAGCTTTTCTCCAACACTGTTTTCCTTGGTCTTCCCTTAGTTTGCTTCACCTCCATCAAAAGTTTTTTCTCCAACAGTTCCTTATTGGACCATCTCCGTGTCCTTTTTCATCTTCATTCTTTCCAACAGTCTGCTTCCATTCCAATTCTCCAACATTCATCATCTCCAGCGGGTTGAATCCTCCCTAATCTCCAACAGCCTCCCTCTCCAACATACTGCATCCTCCTCCAGTCTCCAACTACCTTTCTGTCTCCACCCGCTCTAACGCCCTGTTATTCCCTAATCAATCCTCCAACAGTTCGTCTCTCCTCCCATCTACAACGATCTCCCTCTGTTCCCCTTCTCCAACACCCCTCCCTCCCGCTCCACTGTCCCGCCGCCCCACTAAGCACTCTAACACACACACACACACATACACACATACACACTCACGCTCCCTCACACACACACTCACACTCTCCCTGTCTGCCCCGCAAATGCATAATTTCAATTTCAATGCCGGAGCGAAAATGTTTTGGTGTAAAGTTTTATCGCTGTGTTGCCTTTGTGTGGTGTGGTGAGGGCCGCCTCCCGGGGCTGGTGATGCCTGGGCCGAAGGCTCGCTCGCTAGGCCGACTGTTCTAGAGAAAGTCGCCAGTTGTAAAAGGGGCAGATTATGGAAGGGGCTTATTTATAAGAGAGGCAGATTATAGAAGGGGTTTTATTTAAAAAGGGGGCAGATTATAGAAGGGGCTTATTTATAAAAGGGGCAGATTATAAAAGGGGCAGATTACAGATGGGGCTTTATTTAAAAAAGGGGCAGATTACAGATGGGGCTTTATTTAAAAAAGGGGCAGATTATGGAAGGGGTTTTATTTAAAAAAGGGGCAGATTATAGAAGGGGCTTTATTCATAAAAGACACCATTTATGAAAGAGGGCTCAGTCGTAGATATAGCGTGATTATGGAAGTGTTATGAATGTAGAAGGAAACTGCTGTAGAGGTGAGTGATTTTAAAGGGAAGTTGAACATAGAAGGGACAGTATTGTGGAAGGGGACATATTGTAGAGGAGGACGGTTATAGAAAGGGGTCAGATACAGACGACACCCATAATCGAAGTCGATAACGACAGAATGTAATGTTAATGGTAACGAATAACTGAATTGATTACGAGTCGTGTTGCCTACAATTGGTGATAGTCAAAGGTATCTAGTTTACAGATACTGAGAACCTGCTTTATTTAGGTAGTGTCGACTGCAGACATTGAGAAGCGAGTGCAAAGGTCGAAGAATACAGAAGGTGTCGATTGCAAAACGCCTCCGTGGGTCTCGCCTACACTGTCCTTACACGGGATCTCTCACTTGTCACACATGACATATAATCATCAAGAAAGTTATGACCCTCGGTTTGTGAAGAGCTCCTTCCCCTTCCAGAGCAGACGGCAGGCTTCGACAGTGAGCGTCTCCAGGCCTGTACGCTTCCGAAGGGCCACGTCCACCTTCCAGTCCCAACAAGTCCCTCCCGTGGCGTCCCGCAGGGCACAGAGATGGATAACCCTTGTGCACCTTCACCATCCTCACAAACGGACACACACACACACACACACCCGCCGGACGGCAGTACGTTGATGACTCTGCCATTGGTGTCAGCGCTGGCACCAGCTATCCCCCGACTGTATCACCCTTCCAGAACACCCTTTGATAGCCTTCTTCTCCCACTAGACCTGGACTGTCGCCAACCACGCCACCATCAACCAGTAAAAAAGATCGTAGTTCTGTACGCCAGCCTAGCCTTTGCTTCCAGCCCTGCCCTGCGTCTTTACTCTGTCACAAGGCTCCACTTTCCTCCAGGCCAGCTGGTCAGTGTGCACCAAGCTTCTCGGTGTCACTCTGGACGATAAGCTGAGCCGGAAGGAACACACGCTTCAGCGCCATCGTCACGCCCTCCAGCGATCGTCTCTGCATTAATTCTTGGTGGACTCGAGACACTTGGGCTCCCTCCCTGCACCTGTACTCAAGAAACTAACACGACTTTCATCCCTCCCCAGACTCGCCAATGCCTTGTCCAGAGTCCAGGTCCAAGGCAGGAGGAGATGAAAATATGTTTCTTGAGTGTTAATTGGAGGGATGAGATTGTTGGAGTTTGAGAATGTGGGAGGAGTGGTATATTTTTAGAGGGTTTTTGTGAAAAGAATGATTATTATTATTTTTGTTATTATTATTTTATTTTTATTATTATTATTATTACTAATATTGTTATTATTATCATCATTATTGTTATTATTGATATTATTATTATAATTATTGTTATTATCATTATTATTATAATTATTACTATAATTATTATTATTATTATTATGATAATTATTATCATTATCATCATTATCATTATTACCAAGCGCACACACACACACACACACACACACACACGCAATCCTCAGTAGCTCAGAGGATAGCTAAGTGACCTCACCAGTCTAATGTGTGTTTACACCAGGCAAAGACATGGTTACCAAATATGCAAGGCCAAGAGACGAGGCAACACGAGTGCATTGCTCTGTCTCCGTAATATACAAGCTGTAATCACAGAGTAATCAGACTGTAATCACACAGCATTCTACTGTCGTGTTACTGAGAATTTCTTGAACGTCTGAGATATTCATTCAAGCGAGACATCTGCCTCTGAATGATCTCGTGAATTAAAATCATTTTTTCTTACCTGTAGCAATAGACGAGACCCATAGGGAGATGCGAGACCCACAGTGGGATACGAGATTCACAGCGGGATAAGAGATTCATCCATATCAAGGTAAGAGACCCACAGCGAGATACAGTGAGATACGAGACCTATAGGGAGACAGAGCAAGATACGAGGCCCGTCACGAGCTACGAGACCCAAAGCACCTGACGTATCAACTCCTGACTTCTGAGCACACGTCATGCCGTCTTACTGGATATTATAAAAGCCAATACTTACGAATTATCGAAATATTAAGAAACGATCGTGTTCAAGGTATGCACTAAAGCCATGAATGACTTTCGTAGGAATGATAATGATATAGTAATAATAATAATAATAATAATAATAATAATTATAATAATAATAATAATAATGATAATAGTAATAGTAATGATAATAATAATAATAATGATAATTATAATGATAATACTGATAATGATAATGATAAGAACAAGAAGAAGAAGCAGAACAAGAATGATAACAATAATAATGATAGTAGCAGTAGTAGTAGTTGTAATGATAATGATAATGATAATAATGATAAGCCATAATATTATTAATGAACAGCTAAGAATAATGGTTGTAAAGAAAGAGGAAATAGACAACAGAATATGTTTCCTTTCACATGTGTAGATTTATCATATGATTATGCAATATGGTTCGAGACTCAAGCCTTCGGTATGTTGGTTATTAAAGTAATAACACCAAATATATAAGGGGTCTCAACATCCGGTCACTCAGTAAAGACAGATAATCGTAAAAGATACCCGAAAAGATAATAAGGCTAGTGTGAGATATCTTTAATTCATGTCTGAAGAAAAATACATGAAGTTGTGAAATCAGATACTTTAAAAGATAAAGCAAATGTGCAATATCTTTCAACTTTATAAGAAAAATGTATCTTTTTTCTCATTCATTTTTGTTTTATAAGAACGCTAGTGTGAGATTTATTCAGATCAGAAATGAGTCCCAGGATTAGAATGTTTAATACAGAACTCCTTTAGAGGAACATAGTTTAAGATCTTCGGAAAATATTCTTCCGTTTTTTTTATGAACTGAGCGAGTGTATAAACCGATCAATTTGAGGAGCAAGGCAAAGGGCGTAGCTTCTCTCTCTCTCTCTCTCTCTCTCTCTCTCTTCCTCACTTCATGATAACTTGATCAGAATATATATTAACAATTCGAGGTTAATATATCATTTTAAGACGTACTCAATGTTAATCTACTGACCATAAAAATGAAGAATATTTCTTTGATTACCTTGTCTGAGACGAATGTTACCATCTCGTTCAAATCATCTTTACCTGTTATGATGTAATCTACCTTACGGAGTGACTTTATCGTACGGTAAAGTCGGGAAACTGATATTTTGATATTTCGTATCAAAAGACGTATATTTCCCCCAACAGAAAACGGCTGAAGAACAGCATCAACAGCCGTATATAAATATAATCTCTCTGTGTCTCTTCCTCTCCTTTCAGTGATCGGCTGAGAGACAACTATAACCCCGGAGAGATCTTTTTATACTCCATAATAAGTAATTGAAAACTCAGAGAA
>JAYMFT010378593.1:0-11381 GCA_038088735.1 Panulirus argus | reverse complement strand
CAGCATCCATAACTAAAGAACTCCAGTGCTGCTTCTTAGCCTTTAGTGCCTCACCCTTAACAAGCCACTGCCAGAGGGCGAGTCTAGTGCAGTGTTTGCAGATGCCCCTACCTACCTCCTCTATTTTCACCATAACTTCACCAGGACTTTTTTTTTTACTCTGCAAACCATCCCTCCCTAAACAAACCACATCCAGCAACCTTTCACCCAAAACATTCAGCAGCCCTTCAGTTATTAATTCTTTCTCTTTTTCACCCCTACTTTGCCTGTCACCTCTTCTCCATCAGCTTCCCTCACTGTCATTCTCATTGTTCCTCTTGTTCTAACACATTTCCTTAACTTTTCTGAATGTTCAGCAATACTTTCTCATCCCATCTCTAATTTCCTATTTCCAGTTTTTACACCTTTCTCTTGACCTCCTGCTACTTTTTCTTGTATTCCTCTCAATCACTTGTACTCATTCCTTGGAGATATTGTCGTTATACTTCTCTTTTCTCCTTCAGAAGTGCCTTAACTTCCTAACTCCACTGCTCACTACCTTTTCTCATTCACCCACATCCCACTCTTCACATCAGACACATCATCAATACATGTTAGCACTACCCGTGTATACCTTCCACCTCTTATATATATTTCCTCAAAAGATAAGACTGCATTGGGAATGCATACTCTAACTTGGGTTCAACTGAAAATCTTAAATATCCCCTTGAATATCTTGTTGACCATTTATATGTGCTCTAGGATCATATGTGTGTGCTTGCATGAATGTGATTTCCCATTCAGACATAAAGAAAGTGAGTTTCACACTTACAGAGCCCCATTTCTCATGCTCTTTTCTGTCATTACAATTTCTTAAATTCCTTACATTCCCCACACTTGCACTTCCATCAATCATTGAGTCAGATACTGTCCATGCAGGTACTTTTTCAATACACCTTGAGAATAATACAAGAGAGGAAATGAATAACTATGACTGACCTTCTTGGGCTCAGGTTGAATGAGACGCTTTACTCTCAGGGTGATGCTATTACTGTCACCATTAATGTTGCTAGTTGAGAATAACTTTGCTGCTTGCTGGCCAGAGTTCAAGTATGTTCCATTAACAGCTAAGAGTACATCATTTTTGCGAAGGCCAGCTGCATGGGCTGGAGAATTCTGCTGGACCGACTCAACCATCTGTGGTGATCAAAGAGCATGATGAATCTACCTACCCATTAGTACCTTATATGTATTTTCATCCAATCTAAAACAAGGTGATAAATGCAAAATAATAAATGTTTAACATGAAAGATTTAGGATGACTTCCTTGAAGAAAAGACAGGAAATTTCTATTCATAAATGATTACTACTGCACATAAGACCACTGTTTACATCTACAAAGCTATTGGTACTTGTTTGTTGTAAATGATACCTAGAATTGTTGGTGTTTTGCTGAATGGGAAAGATTAATCATTCAGGTCTATAGGAGGGTGTAAGTTGGATTTGTACCTGTCAGGGGTTATGAGGATAACAGTGCATTTCCATGGAGATGTGGACATACTACTCTGAGCAAACTAATATTGTACATCAGTTTCAAGCATTTTAAATTAGATTTACTAATTTTGATTTAATTTGATCTCTTTTATTTTCATGTTAATTACCCCATTATTATAAGAGTATGTGCAAAACTCTCAGTATCATGTGGACTACTGGGTTTTGAAAAAGATAATCAGAAAGGAAATGGAAGACTTTCTACTGAGGAGAAATTATCAAAGCGAAAGGCAACACAGCTGTCTCTCACCTAAAAATTGTTTAAGAATTATGTATGAAAACAAAATTTACTGTATCATCTCATCAGTTACATGCAGAATGTTTAAACAAAATATCATTTATGGTCAATAATACTTACATTTATTTCACCTATTTTCTGTTCATAATTTAAAATAAGTAAACAATTATTGAATTCATGCATTAGGCAAGAACCTAATGAAGAGAGATGTGTAGAAAATACATATAAAAAATACAATTTACCATATTACTTTATCAATGATGAATGTTTTCAACTAAAGATCATTAATGGTTGATAAGATATCCATTTACTTTTCTGAACATGTAGATGATTCTTAATTCTTACATTAGGTTATAATCTACTGAAAAAAATTATGCAGAAAAAATATAGGAAAAATCCAATTTACCATATCATTTTATTGATTATATGTTGAATCAAAGGTGGGAAGGATGAGGGAAAGAATCCATCTCTGTGGTATGACAAATCCAAAAATAGTACACATATACCAGAATAGCACAGTGTATGCTATCCAAATTGCCTATTTTTTTTTTTAAGTGAGTTAGCAGAACAATGTCTGATGTTAAAAAAGAAAAAACTCCTTGACAAGGAAAGCAAGAACATAATCATTTTTCCCTTGGGCTTTCACCAGATCAGTTTCCCAAACACCGAGATTATCCTAACTACCAAAGTGAAGTGAAAAAATTTTTTTCTAAAATGAAATGAAAGAACATCATATAAGAATAACAAGATAACCAATAAACAAATGAAATCCTAAGCTTACCATGGAAGAAATAAAAAACCTATTGTGGGAGTGCACTCCTGCAGGATATCCGTTTCTCCTTGGATGGGCTGAGGAGTATATCACTTGTTACATGATTGTTTTCTCATTCTTATCTGTCTTATCTGATGTTCTTTCATTTCAGAAAAAAGAGAAATGATTCTCTCATTCACTATATCATTTTGGTATCTATGTCAATCTTGGTGTTTTGGAGACCAATTTGGTGAGAGAACTAGGGCAAATTAACAGAGATTTTTCTTTGATTAGCTGCAGATCTTTTCTTACAGTACATCAAAATTTGTTCTAGTAACTCATTTTAACATAAAGGTATTTGAATGGCATACACTTTGTTCTTCTGGTATATTTCTACTAATTTTGGCACATTTTGGGGTTTTGTCACACCCCAACACTTCAGCAATTTTCTCTTATATTTCTTAAATAATAATCTTTTCAAGAGAAGTGTATAGAAAAAATATATGAAAAATATCATATAATGTATCATTTTTCTTATCATGAGTTGAATATTTTGAAATGAAGACTGGGTAAATGCACTGTAACTTTTTTTTTCATACATACTCGCCTTTTCCTGCATTAGCAAGGTAGCATTAAGAACAGAGGACTGAGCCTTAGTGGGAAAATCCTCACTTGGCCCCCTTTTCTGTTCCTTCTTTTGGAAAAGTAAAAACTGGAGGGGAGGATTTCCAGCCCCCTGCTCCCACTGTAACTATTAGTACTTATTTTATGTCCTTTAGTTATTTTCTCAGATCTTTCTTACATGAAGGTTATTAATCTAAGTATAAGGTAAGAACCTTACTAACATGTGCTAAGAACCACATAAGCACCCAACATTACATAAGAACCTTACTAACCTAATTAAGATTTCCTTCCACTACTCCATCATTATCAGGCTTGTATACTCTAACTCATCTCTTGAACTCCTGCTCTTTTCCATAAGGGTATATTTATGTGTGTGTAATATAGGAGGCTTAAAGGAGGAATCACTAGAAAGTAAACAAGATTAGGGTGTTTGGAGTAGGTTCTGCTTTAGCCAGTCCACTGTACATCAGAAGGCATATGGGGCTCAAACACATAAAGAGATAACACACCTGCATGCCCTCATCTGCATTTCGTAGTAATATACCAGCTGATGATCCATGGGGACGTTTGAGGGTTATGTCTTGGATGACCCACAATCCTGATGGCTTCTCTACAGCACATACAATAGGAACTTCACTCAAAATCACAGTACAGTACATTACCTCACCAACTAAAGCAGCCTGTAAGGTAGGTCTCAAAATCAAATATCATGCTATCATATGGAAATGAGTACATGAAAATTACATCTATTGGTACCATTCAGAGTAAACATCAGCATAAAATGGTAGTGACAGCAGTAAGGTGATTAGCATTGGTCACTCATGAAAGCAATATCCATTTTTTCCAATAGTTCATCTGTCTCTAGGATTCAGTCTTTGGCACACTGCTATTCTGCTTCCCCACACTTCTCCCCCACCCTATGACTCATTTCCACCTCCATGGTTCCATTCACTGCCATGTACACTCCCAGGTATCTAAAACACTTCATTTCCTAAAATATTTCTCCATTCAAACTCACACCCCAACTAAACTGTCCTTCAACCTAGCTGAACCTAATGATCTTACTTTTATTCAAAATCACTCTCAACTTTCTTCTTTAACACACTCTTCCAAACACAGTCACAGTGATAAAAGGTGAAAACCACTGCCTTAGGGTTTTAAACTAGGTGCTGTTAATTCAGCATTGCTTTAATAACTCAAGAAAGCTCTGGAACCATACTATTGAGGTAAGCGGGCTTTTAGTGCAAATACAAACATACAGAGTGTTACATTATGAATATAGCAAATTTACTGCCAACAAAAAAATAGGAACCCTATACCTCTTCTTGCTAAAAAAAATTAAATTTACTGTCTAACAAATCTTAGTCTTCAGAATACAAAAATACCAGAAATCACATAAAAAATTTACATTCATATATACATAAACTGAAAATTATTTTTTCTTAGAGCCCATTAAACTGAAACACCAAGAGAATAATTATGAGATTTTGTTGCTTTGTATGATTAATTAAGGGTATCTAGGATTATTACAAAGAATCAAACAAGCAAATGTTTAACCAATATATAATACTTTACTCACACATTCACCAAGAAGAAAAGTTCTAATTAACCAGTAAGTATAATACAATACATAAACATAATACCTGCAGTCTTGTGCACTTTATAATGCTGCCAGTCAATCTTCCTGAGGGGACGGAGCAGCCTTCTTCGTTGATTGCTTGAGTTTGCCTTTTAACAAGTGGTGGCCCTCGCAACTTAAAGTACGGCAGGGTATGCTTGCGCTTCAAAATTCCACGTAGTTGGGAAACAATGATTGAGTTGAAACGTGGAATATGAAGACCAAGGCTTGAGTAAACCTCAAACTCCACCTTTAAAACAGTAAACAATAAGATTCTTTGTTCAACTACAATAATGAAGGATTTATTCTACATTAATCTTTCTTTGATTAATGCTCTAAGGCATTAAAGATTCTGTTCTTACTAAAAGTAGGTACTTTCATAACAAATGTATGCTCAGGGTGATAATCATACCAGCAGTACAGAAAATGGACAGTGCATGTCCATGAGAAGAAATCAATATACATAGCTTATGCAAATGTACTCCACAACATAAACTCATCTTAAGACCAAAATCACTACCACATATTTTTAGTAGTAACCAGAAAGCACAATGATATCACATACCAACTAAAAGTAAATGTGGGAAGTACTAATTCATTATGAAAAATTCAGCTCAAATGAAAGATAAGAACTGAATTTTGAGAGGTTCTTTACTTTCATGAAATAATTATCAAATCAAAACAAATGGCACTGAGTCCACTGTGAGAAGAGTCTGATCAATATATTGATTTCCTAAATGTGAAACAAATTCATAGATAATCATTAACTAAAAAGTCCATCTCTGAGGAGTGAAATGTATGTCAAGGTGACCTACTTTTGGTGGTATACTAAAGTATCCACTGATATATTTTCACACATGATGCTGTGTAACTGTTCATCAAACAGTGGCTGAGAATTAATCTCAGATGTAAAACTTAACCAAAGAGCATACTTGCACTCAGATATGGATACTGAGTGTAGTCCAGCAGTTCTTCCCTTACTTAGCAAAGGTGACCAAAAATGTGTATTTGTGAAAAGAGGGAGAAGCATACTTCTTTTTGTGCCTCCAACCATCTCAATGACGTAACGTATAACGTAGTCAAAACACTAAAGTTCATTTTTTGTTTGGCTAATGAAAACAGTGACCTATTCTACCTATAAGTGAGAACAGGATGTATTACTTTTGTTACACTCAAAGAGGCAAGGTGAATCTTTCAGTAAATAAAGTAATAGTTCAGGGTATTTTTTACCCCAAAATACTTTTTGTTTGAAAATTGAAATATACCACAATGAAACTCTTCTATACTTGAAATAATCACAGAAAAAGTCTCAAAATCCTTTCCCTCACCGATAGATAACCAATAAATACGACGCTATTTATCACAAAATCTTTGAGAAATCTAATTATCTTAATCCCTAATTACAAGTCTTAATAAATCTTAAACAATATTTCAACCCCAGATTCGTATTCAGTTTGTAAAATAGTCCATACACTGAGGTGTACAAGGAAATCTATTATCCTGAGAAATATACCAACCATTTGCAGGGTATTTTTTACCCTAAAAGACTTTTTCTTTGAAAATTGAAATATACAATAATGAAACTCGTCTATACTGGAAATAGTCACAGAAAAAGTCTCATAATTCTTTCCCTCACTGATAGATACCCGATACATTCGACGCGTATTATCACAAAACCTTTGAGAAATCCTATAATTTCAATACTTAATTACATGACCTAGTAAATATTAAACAATATTTCAACCCCATATTCGTATTCAGCGTTAAAATAGTCCATATATACTGAGGTGTACAAGGAAATATATATTCCTGAGAAAAATACCAAAAATTGCAGGTTATAGTTCAGGGTATTTTTTTACTCCAAAAAACGTTTTATTTGAAAATTGCAATATTTCATAATGAAACTCTTCTGTACTTGAAATAATCACAGATAAATACTTGAAATTGCTTTTGTTCACTGATGTTTACTCAATAGATACGAAGCGAATTATCACAAAATCTTTGAGAAATCATATTATTTTGATACCAAATTACATGCCTTAGCAAATGTTAAACAATAATTCATTCCCATATTCGTATTCAGCTTGTAAAATAAATCATATTTTAAGGTATCCAAGAAAATTCATTTTCCTGAGAGAAATACCAAAAATTGCAAGTTATTGTTTAGGGTATTTCTTACCCCACAAAAAAAAAAAATTTCCTTTGAAAACTAAAATATACCATAATAAAACATTTCTATACTTGAAATAACCACAGAAAAAGTCTCAAAATGCTTTCCCCTCATCGATATATATATCTAATAAATACGACGCGAATTATCATAAAACCTTTGAAAAATCTTATCATTCTAATGCTTGGTTATAAGCCTTAATGAATCTTAAACAATATTTCAACCCCATATTCTTATTTAGTGTGTAAAATAGTCCTCATACTGAGGTGTAGAAGGAAATCTATTTCTCTGAGGAAAATACCAAAAATTGCAGGTAATAGTTCAAGGTAATTTTTTTTACCCCAAAAAACTTTTTTTTTGAAAACTGAAATATACCATAATGAAACTCGTCTATACTTGAAACAGTCACAGAAAAAGTCTCAAAATGCTTTCCTTCACCGATAGATACCCACAGTAGCGCACTAGGGGGGCGCCATTGTTCCCTTCAGAAGCAGGTGTTCTCCAGTCTCCCCGAAGCCTTCTGGACACCAGAGGAAATGCTTTTGTACATTTTGCTATTTTACAACGGAAGTCTTATTTCTTGTGTACCTATCTTTCACTATCTGGAGGGCTATCACACACACACACACACACACACACACACACACAAACAAACAAACAAAAACACACACAAACAAACACATGACCATAAATCAGCTTTGTCAATTCGGGGTTAAGTCCACAAGGGTTCGAATCCTATGCGTAACATTCAGCCCCCACGAAACCAAATCCTTCCTGTCGGGGCTGGTCTATATATGGGTTATATGGCATAGGCTGGTGTGTGTGTGTAGGTGTTTGCCTCTGTGTCTGCGTATACAGGGTACATATATACAAGATTAACAGAGTGGGCAACACGAGTGTAAAACTCCCCCCGTAACACGGATAGCAATCACACATACGAGGGAGAGACTACATTAAGTGAAGGACATCACGGCTTCAGGGACTGGCGAGTATGTGCAAAGGACCTTTCGAGAATTCCAAGAGAAAGTGAGTTCTGCTTGAGACGAGAGAGAAAGTTGGATGGACTGTCTGCATCACGAGAGCCAAAGTTGGTTGGATTGTCTGCATCAGGAGAGCCAGGGAAAAATAAAAGAAAAGCATTTAACACCACTCTGTCGGATGCTTGTGAGGGAGCCAATTCTTCAGGCACGAATAATAAGGGGAGAGTAACATCGACGGACGGAAGATTATCTTAGTGGAAGCGAAGGAAACAGATCGAGAGGAGCCTTCTTGAAATGGGAGGAGGTTACTAGTGGCGTGGCTCAGGGTACTGTTCTGAAACCACCGCTCTTCTTGACCTACTGGAATCACTCACCAGAAAGACTGGTCTCCTGACTGGATACGTTGACGGTTTACGCCAAAGGCCATGAGAGAGACGTGAGAGGCAAAGTGAACTGCGTCAACTTACAAGGGGACGTATAGAAAACTCCTCCAAAGTTCGTCTGATACATGGGAGATGAAATCCATCCTGAGTAAAACATCTTAGTAATGAAGATGGAACACAGAGGGAACGATAGCCTTGTTATGAGCATCATCTGAGCAGGACGTGGAAGTTGCAGGAATCTGTATGTGAGAGAGACTTGGGAGGGGACATCGTCCCTAACCTGTCGCCAGAGTCCCACCTTTGGAGACGAGTTAAGAAGCCAAACTGTCTGCTGGCTAATTTCAGGATACCATTTAAGTACATACATAAGGAAATCTTCAGCAAGCTCTTCGATATCCTACATTATACCAAAAGTAAAAAATGCTAACTAACGGAGGAGGATTTTCAATAAAGAACCGAATCACAGGGGAAGGTCAGAGGCCTTAATCTTGCCTACCATGGATGAGGGAAGAGTAAAGGGTGATTTCATCACAGACTTAAAGTTTTAGACCTGTATGATGACTGTCAACACTAAACAGTTCTTCAAAAGATGTAAGTATAGAAAATTCAGAAGCTGGAGTGTGAAATTAACCGAGAAACTTGTTAGAAAACATATGAAGTATTTTTGCAGTATAAGAATATTAGACTGAGGTAGTGTACAGAAGGACGTGAGGAATGTGCAGGGGGACGTGAGGAGGCATTCCCTCAGTGAGAAGGTAAATACAATCACCACTGGAAAATCCAAGGGCCTTTATGATGGAAAATAAAGCGAGGATGAGAGGATGGACTCCACCAGTGTAAAGCTCCACATAAGTCCAATAAGCAAAACACACGCTGACCCACACACACACCCAGACACAACACAACCTACTACGGTCCAGCATCGACCAGCGGTGTGGCACACTGAAGGAGATGAGCTATTTGAAGCAGCAACAGCAGCAGACGTGTCCCTCTTGTCTTCGGCGATTTGCCTCACACTAGCTCAGATGCAGTTCAGCTTATAAACACTTACTCCGCCACAATTTGCCACAGAGACTACCACCTTCCCCCCCGCACACATCCGCACACCAACTACCTGCCAGCCAGCCTATCCTACCCTCCAGCCCCAGCAACCCCCTGAGTCAGTGAATGGAAGCTCGTCAACGACATCTACCACTGGGTATCGACGCTGTTCAACGACTGCCCGAGACCACCTCAACACCTCTCCCAAAGCGTCTTCAGATCACCGCCAGAACCACGTCACCATCAACCAACCATGGACCGCGCAAGTCAGTCACATGGTCTTTGCAAATACGCACGTCCCGTCCCCCTGTTGTGGTCCCAAATAGACCCCCAACCCTAACTGACCAAACAGACGTCTCGGCGTTGCATCACTACTGAATTCTTCAGCCATCGTCTCTATATAATCGAGTCGGGACACTCGGACATTCACACAATTTTCACCCCTTCCCAGACTCTATACCTTCCTGCCATATATTCTGTCCGTCTCACAAGGAAGGCATTCCAGGGACCCTCGTACGTCACTTGTAAGGAGGATCTCATCACCCTGGTACTCATATCTCATCACCCTGGTACTCATGACTCCATGCGACCATCTTCACAGCCATCGTTAAACAGTTCTGGAAGATGATGCTGTCCCATCCTCACCACCGTTATCTTTCACCAGAGATCCCTCTTCCTCACACACACACACACCTTATCTTGTCATGCTGTGAGAGCCATCTGTTCTCCATTCTGTGCTGCTGTTTCGTGTGGGATTTATTCTCATCATAAATTTCCCGGTCGCACGAGCCATACATCTAATCTTCATGGTAGTGGGCACCATACATCCCCAGCCCATGGATAGAGAGAGAAAGCCAGCCACAGAATGCCATAAGCAGCAAAGAAACATTAACCTACGATAAAGCAATGTTCGTAGGTGGGAATTGCAGTACATTACCCAGCAGTACGCAAGAAGACGAGAGAGGCTTGACACATGGCTCAATAAATACGAAGATATGCCAGAAATGCACAAAACAGAACAGGGAATGGAAGGAGAGACGGAAGAGGAAGTTATGATAATATGACAAAGACGGCGCCATAGATATGCAACAGTATCTTTATGACGCGAGAACACGGGGGAGGAACGTGCGGTGTCAGCTAATGCCAAACCACACGACGTAGTTACCCCAGCTTCCTTGGCATGATTTCTGAGGGCTGTACGACAGCAAGGCAAGGCAAGGATAATCATACAGTATGGCAGGAATATATTTTACAGTCAGGCCAGATCAGTTGGGTCCAACTCTTACACACACACACAAACTCAAAAATGAAAAGAGTTTTAAAACTGTCAGGTAAAAGGATAGGTCAGGGCAGATGCTGCAAGTGGTTATAACAGTAGTAGAAACGACTGAATACAGGTATTCCATTAGAAATAAATGGTCCAGCTATCTACTCTGAGTCCATGAGTCCAGAAGCCACCTCTCCCCCATTATGGTAAAGCCTTCATCACTAATCCCCACAGAAGAGAGGGGAATGTTATCAAAGCAACGTGAAGGCAGACACTGGAGAGAACTTTAAGAGGGAGTGACGAAATAAAAGTGACATTGGTTTGGTATTCTGTCACTCGAACCTTAAACACCCGACACTGGCAGAGACCTGAGGTCCCCTAAATATCCGAATAGTTAGACCTACAAGACCCTAATACACGAGACGGGTCACACTTTTACGACTCCAAGATACCCCCCTAAAAAAAGGTCAGACCTAAACAGCCCTGAAGTGGGAGATAGGTTCCACCTACAGGACCGTCCCTAGCTCCCTAACGGGAACTTAACGGATGGACAGAGTGCAACAGGTGAAAAGTTTTCGAGCTGAACTTACACTAAATTCAGGGCTGAACTTGAGTCACTTAAAGAAAAGAAAAGATGGTAAATATTTGGAGAATTTGAGATAAAAAAGTAATGGACAAAATATGCGTTGGAGAGAGAGAGAGAGATAGATAGATAGATAAATAGATAGATAGATAGATAGATAGATAGATAGAGAGAGAGAGAGAGAGAGAGAGAGAGA
>JAYMFT010378582.1:0-20800 GCA_038088735.1 Panulirus argus | reverse complement strand
GTGTAGGATGGTTCCGGGCACCACTTTAACGCTCCTCAGTCAGAACGGTAGTACCACCCTGGGCGGCTGTTGTCAACAGTGTGTTAATGGTAGTGTCATATGCATCAGTTGTTGGAAACTGAGTACAGTAGTGTTAATGGTAGTGTCATATGCCTAAGCTTGTGGCCACTGAGTACAGTTGTGTTAATGGTAGTGTCTTATGTCAGCTGTTGGCTACTGAGTACAGTAGTCTTGAAGGTGGTGTCGTATGCCTCACCTGGTGGGAAATGAGTGCATAAGTGTTGCTGGCAGTGTTAAATGCCTCACTCAGTGGCTGTTTAGTACATTAGTGTTGACATTAGTTTTTTTTATGCCTTAGTTGATGACTACTGAGTAGCGTAGTGTTGTTGGTAGAGTCATATGCCTCATCTGGTGGCTGCTGACTGCATTAGTTTTGATGGTAGTGTCATATGCCTCAGTTGGTGGATACTGAGTACAGTGTGTTGATGGTAGTATCATATGCCTTAGCTGGTGGGAACTGAGTACAGTAGTGTTGTTGTGTTATATGCCTCAGATGGTGTCCCCTGAATACAGTAATGTTACTGTTAGTGTCATATACCTCAGCTGGTGGCTGCTGAGTTCAGTAATGTTGACGGTAGTGTCCTATCCCTCAGCTGGTACTTACTGAGTACACTAGAGATGTTGGTAGCTTTACATGTCTCAACTGGAGGTCACTGAGTACAGTAGTGTTGTTTGTAGTGTCATATGCCTCAGCTTGTGGCTGTTGATTACAGTAGTTCCGTTGGTATCGTCATATGCCTCAGCTGGTGGCCACGGAGTAGAGTAGAGTTGTTGATAGTGTCATATTCCTCACCTGGTGGGAAATAAGGACAGTAGTGTTGATGGTAGTGTCATAATCCTCAACTTTTGGCTGCTGAGTAAGGATGTGTTGTTGGTTGTGTCATATGCCTCAGCTAGTATTAAATGAGTACGGTAGTGTGGTTGGTATTGATATATGCCTCAGATGGTGGGGACTGAGTACATTAGTGTTGTTGGTAGTGTCATATGCCTCAGACGGTAGCTGCTGAGCATAGTAGAGTTAATGGTAGTGTCATATACTTCAACTGGTGGTAACTGAGTACAGCAGTGTCGTTGGTATTGTCATGTCTCATTAGGTTGCCATGGAGTACAGAAGTGTTGTTGGTAATTTCATATGCTTCAGCTGGCGGCTATGAGTACAATAGTGTTGATGTTATTGTCATATGCCTCAGCTGGTGGGAACTGAGTGCAGTTGTGTTGTTGGTAGTGTCATAAACCTCACGTGGTGGCTCCTGGGTACAATAGTGTCATATACCTCAGTTGGTGGCTACTGAGTACAGTGTGTTGATGGTAGTGTCATATGCTTCAGCTGGTAGGAACTTAGTACAGTGGTGTTCATGGTATTGTCAGATGCTTCCTCTGGTGGCTGCTGAGTACAATAATGTTGTTGGGAGAGTCATAATCCTCAGCTAGTGGCTACGGAGTACAGCAGGGTTGTTGGTAGTGTCACATGCCTCAGCTAGTGGCTACTGAGTACAGTAGTGTGTTGGTAATGTCATATGCCTCAGCTGGTGGCTACAGGGAACAGTAGTAATGATGGTAGTTCCATATGGCCTCAGCTGGCGGCTGCTGAGTGTAATATTGTTGATGGTAGTGTCATGGGCTTCAGCTGAAGAGAACTGAGTGCAGTAGTGTTAATGACAGAGTTATATGCCTCAGCTTATGGCTAAAGAGTGCCATACGCCTCATCTGGTGGCTACTGAGTACAGTTGTGTTGATGGTAGTGTCATATGCCTCAGCTGGCGAATACTGAGTACAGTAGTGTTGATGGTAGTGTCATATGCCACAGATCGTGACTGCTGAGTACAATAGTGTTGGTGGTAGTGTCATATGCCTCAGCTGATGGGAACTTAGTACATAGTGTTGTTGGTAGTGTCATATGCCTCATTTAGTGGGATCTGAGTACAGTAGAGTCATTGGTAGTGTCATATGCTTGAACTGGTGGCCACTGAGTACAGTAGTGTAGCTGGTAGTGTCATATGCCTCAGCTGGCGGATACTGAGCACAGTAGTGTTGATGATAGTGTTATATGCCTCAGCTGTTGGCTACTGAGAACAGTAGTGTTGATGATAGTGTCATAGGCATCAGCTGGTGGCCACTGAGTACAGTAGTGTTACTGGTAGTGTAATATGCCTCAGTTAGTGATTATAATGTACAGTAGTGCTGTTGGTATTGTCATATGCCTCAGCTGGCGGCTACTGAGTCCAGTAGTATTGATGGTAGTGTCATATCCATCAACCGGAAGGAACTGAGTACAGTAGTTTTGTTGGAAGTGTCATATACCTCATGTCTTGGGAACTTAATACAGTTGTATTGATGGCAGTATCATATGCTTTGGCTGGTAGGAACTGAGTACAGTAGTTTTGTTGGTAGTACCATATGCCTCCGCTGGTTGCTACTGAGTAGAGCAGTGTTGTTTTAATGTTAAATGTCTCAGCTGGAGGCTACTGAGTACAGTGGTGTTGTTGGTAGTGTCTTATGCCTCTGCGGGCGGCATAGTAATGTTGTTGGTAGAGTCATGTGCCTCAGATGATGGGTACTGAGTACATTAGTTTTGATGGTAGTTTGATATGCCTCAGCTGGTGGCCACTTAGTACAGTAGTGTTGATAGTAGTGTCATATGCCTCAGCTGGTGGTTTCTGAGTACAGTAGGGTTGTTGGTATTGTCATATTCCTCAGCTGGGGGGAAATGAGTTAAGTTACGTTGGTGGTAGTGTCATATGCCTCTGCTGGTGTGAACTGAGTACTGTAGTGTTGTCCATAGTGTCATGTGCCTCACCTTGTAGCCACTGAGTACAGTAGTGTTGATGGTAGTGTCATATGCCGCAGATCGTGGCTGCTGAGTAAATTAGTGTTGCCTCAGCTAATGGGAACTGAGTACAATAGTGTTGTTGGTAGTGTCATATGCCTCAACTGGTGGGAAATGAGTAAAGTAGTGTTGTTGGTAGTGTCATATGCCTCAGTTGGTGGCTGCTGAGTACAGTAGTGTTCCTTTTAGTGTTGATGATAGAGTTATATGCCTCAGCTTATGGCTAAAGAGTGCCATATGCCTCATCTGGTGGCTACTGAGTACAGTTGTGTTGATGGTAGCGTCATATGCCTCAGCTGGTAAGAACTGAATACAGTATTATAGTTAGTAGTGTCACATACCTCAGTTGGTGGCTACTGAGTACAATTGTGTTGTTGGTTGTGTCATATGCCTCAGCAGGTAGGAACCGAGAATAGTAGTGTTGTTTATAGTCTTATTCTTCAGCTGGTAGGAAATGAGTACAGCAGTGTTGTTAGTAGTGTGTTATGCTTCAGCTGGTGGGAACTGAGTACAGTAGTGTTGATGGCAGTACCATATGCCTCAGTGTGAGGGAACTTAACACGGCGGTGTTGAATGTTGTGTCATATGATTCCGCTGGTGGCTACTGAGTACAGTAGTGTCGTTGGTAGTGTCATATACTTCAACTGGTGGCCACTGAGTACAGTAATGTTGTTGGTTGTGTCTTATACCTCAGCTGGCGGATACTGAGCACAGTAGTGTTGATAGCAGTGTCATATGCCTCAGTTGGTGACCACTGAGTACATTAGTGTTGATGGTAGTGTCATATGCCTCTGTTGGTGGCTGCTGAGTACAGTAGTGTTCCTTTTAGTGTCATATGCCTCAGCTGACGGGAACTGAATACAGTAGTGTTGTTGGTAATGTCATATTCCTCAGCTGTTTGCTACTGAATACAGCGGTGTCCTATGCCTCAGCTAGTGGGAACTAAGCACATTAGTGTTGTTGGTAGTGCTATATTCCTGAGCTGGTGGCCACTGAGTACAGTAGTATTGTTGGTAGTGTCATATGCCTCAGCTGGTGGTAACTGAGTACAGTAGTGTTGTTGGTAGTGTTATATGACTCAGCCGGTGACCACTGAGTACAGTAGGGTTTCTTGGTAGTGTCATATGCCTCAGCTGGTGGCCACTGAGTACAGTATCGTTGCTGGTAGTGTCATATGCCTTAGCCGTTGGCAACTGAGTACAATAGTATTGTTGGCAGTGTCATATACCCCAGCTGGTGGACACTGAGTACAGTAGTATTGTAGGTTGTGCCATATGCCTCAACTGGTGGCCACTGAGTACAGTTATGTCGTTCTTAGTGTCATATGCCTCAGCTGGTGGCTGCTGAGTACAGTATTGTTGCTGGTAGTGACATATGCCTTAGCCGTTTGCAAATGAGTACAGTAGCGTTGTTGGTAGTGTCATATACCTCAGCTGGTGGCCACTGAGTACATTTGTGTTGTTGGTTGTGTAATATGCCTCATCTGGTGGCCACTGAGTACAGTAGTGTTGCTGGTAGTGGCATATACCTCAGCTTGTCTCCATCGACTACAGTAGTGTTGTTGGTACCGTCATATGCCTCACTTGGTGGCCACTGAGTACAGTAGTGTTTTTGGTAGTGTCATATGCCTCAGCTGGCGGATACTGAGTACAAAAGTGTTGATGGTAGTATCATATACCTCATTTGGTGGCCGCTGAGTACAGTAGTGTTGCTTTTAGTGTCATATGCCTCAGCTGGTGGGAACTGAATACAATAGGGTTGTTGGTAGTGCCATGTACCTCAGCTGGTGGCCACATAGTATACTAGTGTTGTTAATATTGTCATATGCCTCAGCTGGTGGCTGTTAAGTACAATAGTGTTGTTGATAGTGTCATATGCCTCAGCTAGTGGGAATTGAGTACAGTATTGTTGCTGGTAGTGTCATATGCCTCAGCTGGTGGCCACTGAGTACAATAGTGTTGTCGGTAGTGTCTCATGCCTCAGCTGGTGGGAACTGAGTAGAGTTGTGTTGGCGGTAATGTTATATGCCTTAGATTTAGGAGCTAAGTGTTGATGGTAGTGACATATACCTCAGCTGGAAGGAACTGAGTATAGTAGTGTTGTTCTTAGTGTCATATGTCTCAGCTGATGGGAATTGAATACAGCAGTGTTGTTGGTAGTGTTATATGCCTCAGCTGGTGGCCGCTGAGTACAGTAGTGTTGACAGCAGAGCCATAGGCCTCAGCTGGTGATAAATGAGTACAATAGTGTTGTTTGTAGTGTCATATGCCTCAGCTGGTGGCTATTGAGTACAGTAGTGTTGTTGATATTGTCATATGCCTCAGCTAATGGGAACTGAGTACAGTAGTGTTGATGTTAGTGTCATATGCTTCAGCTGGTGGCCACTGAGTAAAGTAGTCTTGTCGGTAGTGTCATATGCCTCAGTTGGCTGCCACTGAGTAAAGTACTCTTGTTGGTAGTGTCATATGCCTCAGCTTCGGATTGTATTAGTGTTGTTGGTACCGTCATATGCATCAGCTTATGGGAACAGAGTACGTTAGTGTCATATAATGACGAGGATCTCGTCTCTCCTCAGGTCTTGGCTGACGTGAACCCTATGGAGCTAGCTGTCTTTCGCTTCGTGGGCATCTTGCTGCCGACGCTGCCCCTGTTGGTGCGTCGAGGTGACCCAGCCTTCCCCCGGGGCCGCCGCTTCATGCTTATGCTGCGGGGACTGGTGGGCGCCACTTCCCTCATGCTGCAGTTCTACGCCTTCAGACACATGCCTCTCGCCGACGCCTCCGTCATCGTCTTCAGCGTGCCGGTTTTCGTGGCGGTGTTCGCGCGCGTCTTCCTGGGGGAGCCCTGCGGACTCTTCCACGGGGTAGTGATCATCCTGACGGTGGCCGGGGTCGTCCTCATCGCCCGCCCGCCGCTGCTTTTCGGGTCACTGTCCGACGCGTATACGTCAGAGAACTGGTGGGGCGCCGCAGCGGCCATCGGTGGCACGGTGGTGGCGGCCAACGTTTACGTCATCCTGCGGGTGCTGAAGGGGTTGCACTTCTCCGTCATCATGACCAACTTCGCCGTAGTAGCGCTCTTCCTGACGCCGGTAGTGTCGTGGTTCAGCGGCGACCTCTGCGTGCCCCGCTGCGGCAATGAGCGCTACCTCATCGTAGCGATCGGGGTCTTTAGTTTCGGCGGGCAGATCCTCCTGACGAAGGCTCTGCAGTTAGAGCAAGCAGGACCTGTGTCCATCGCGCGCACAGCAGACGTTGTGTTCGCCTTCATATGGCAAGCGATCTTCTTCCAGGAGCTGCCGGATACGTTGAGTCTGATGGGCGCCCTTCTCGTCACCTCCTGCGTCTTCCTGACGGGTCTACGCAAGTGGCTCCTCTCCCTGCCGGACTCGTCGGCCACTCGTCGCAGACTTGGGTGCCTGACCTGCTGACCTCTGTGACACGCCATCGATGCCTCACCCACTGACTCATCACTGACCACTGTGGCCTTCAGGTCATTCCACAGTTTTGACATACTAGTTATCTGGTGAGGTATACAGAGCTGGTGACGTCAACTGGCCCGCGTTGTATCTTGATTTGCGTTTGTGTTTTATCATTTTAGTGTAGAGAGTAGGCATTCACATCCTATCTATCCTTTATTATCCTAATGCAGGTTGTTCTTCAGAGATGAATGGAATGTTTAACAAACCCATGATGATAATTTCCTTTTGTGTTGGAAGAACTTGGGTACACAAGGCGAATATTTCGTTTCATTGTGCTACGTATGTTAATATTTAGTTTCATACCCAGCAATTAAAAAAAAGAAAAAAGAAAAAAGGATGAGGACTAACAATTGTTATGAAATAATGATCTCTTATCTACAGGATAAGGAGAAAGCTCAGTGTGTAATATATTACTCCTCTCTTTAGGTTAGGTAGAGAAATCCAAAGAGATTATTCTCTTCTTCATAAATCCACATTTTGCTCCCTATATTCGTGATTCAAACAATATATTTCTATTTTTATTCAGTTTCTTCATTTCATCCCAACAATTCTTATAGGTATTGTTTTCAACAGATCAGTGACAATATTTTCTTTACATTATTTTTGTTCTGATGTTCTTGGAATAGCCAGTGTGAGGTATCACTTGCAGTGAACTTCTTCTGTCATCTTTAATCTGTTATCATCTTATTTTACTTCATTATTATCAGTTTACTAGATGTGACCTTTTCTATTGCCAACGTCACTTTATGTCCTTTGCTTACTTCACAATGATGCTTCTTATCTTATAAAAGATGTGCTTACCAATATATATATATATATTGTGGGATATGTGCTTTGTTGCACAAAATTACTTTATAGCCACGCAATTCTTTTATGTTCTTAGTTACTGTATTATTATTCTTGTCTGACTCACTCCCTCCCTTCTGGTGTCAGTTTTCTAACCTGCAGCCATGTCCTCAGGTCTTACAGCTCTATCATCGTGTCCCCTTCTCTCACTGTAGGGCCTTCAGTCTCCCATCAGCCATAGCACTCTCGCCCAACTTTGATATATCATGACCTGTGCCACTGACATAAACCTCCCCTGCTCCGTTCACCGCTAAGATACCTTATCAGTAATGACTTCGTTATCACCTTCGTCGAGGACTTGAGCGTCTGTCCTCTCTCCAAGACTAGAAACATCTTTTCCCAGAATTATCAACCCTTCCTCTATTCCACCATCTTTATGTGCCAGTTCCCTCTCCTCCCTCCTGAGGTACCATCTCTCCTCTTCTTCTCCATACCATCACCTTCCGTCACTCTTGCCTTTCTCTCCAACTCACTAATCAGGAAAACATAAGAGACTGACCACCCAGAGTCTAATCAGCTTCATCAACTGGTGGAAACGTCACACAGTAAGCCAATAAATTTCCATTGTTCCTACACATGAGGAATCAGCCATAGTGATATTCTGTGGATGTTTCGTACATTAACTGATTTCGTCTGTCAAGAACTTTCCAGCACAAATCCATGTGATCTTAGTAGTTGATTAATTTAGAATGTATGACTTTAGATAATAATGTATTATGGGAGATATGTATCAAAGTATTCAAAACTTTCAGGATAATATCATTCAAGGAAATATTTCGCAGTTAAAGTCTTTGAAAGAGTATTCAGTCCTCTCTCTGAAATATTTCCAAGGTTATCCAGAATGGTAGATTTCCATGAGGTACAGATAAGTGATATATTATTCGGAGTAGCTGTTCTACACGTTCTCAAGAGTTGTTCTACACCTTTTCAAGAGCTGTCAGCAAATTATGAAAAATGAACTTTGTTTCAACTCTCTTGATAGAATGCACTACGCACTATTGCGATAGACATTAACATTATATATCTGTGGAACATTGTGTTTAGAGCTTTTGAGACAAAAGGAATTTTGAAATCCTATACAATTAGATGTAAATGAAAGGAAGAATAGAGTTTCTGTTAGTTGAAATATTATAGGGACTGAAATGTATTACATATCTTTGTTACTTTAGGATAGGAGTGTCAAGCAATTAAAAATATTTATTGTTACTTTACAATGAAGGGAAAGCTGTGAAATATGCTTTGCTAGTATCGCTGTAAATTATCTGTGATTACATGTTTAACGTAATTCCATGTGTCAGGTAAACACAGATCACAGCATGTAACATACAAATTAGTGTCACTGCACGATTGCCGAAAATGTTATAATATTTCCTTCTCAAAATAAACCTATTTTGCAGGTACGGAAGTTGAAATCTAAAGTATTTTGTGAGGTAAGAATGCATCCATTATGTGTTTAATGCTACGGTATGCATCAACCCTGCTCAAGGATCATTGCAGAACCTTACTATGTAAGATCATTATTGTAATTAACATGTAGTATAATATCGGACGGATGAACTGTTTACAGACCCGTAATTCAGTATTACTAAAGGAAAGTGTTTTGAAGGAAATTAAAATAGAGAGAATTTTCCGTTGTGTTGAGATTTTAGCCGAGTATCAGCATATTCTTCATCGTGGTTACCTAAGCATCGACTGGTTGATGTGACTGTACAGAAGGCTTGTTAACAACTGTTTGGAGCACACCTCACTGGTTCACTTGCATTAAGAGGCCGCTGAGCCCATATCACAGTTTCCTTACGTAGTCTCTCACTAATTAATCAACAAGTTTCATCCTAGAGTCTGTAACTAATCAACGTTTCAACCTGCAATGTCCAACGAGTCAACCAGTTTCTTTCTACATGTAGTTTCTTACCAGTCAACCAGTTTCTACCGGCAGTGTTTCGACGAATCAACCGGTCACGGTGGGTGGCTTCGATTACCATGCTAATTCTGGCATTCTCATATCAAGCATGTCATGGAAAAGAAAAAAATTATGATTTTTCTTTTCCCTCCAATTTTAGAACGTGAATTTGTAACTTAGAGTCAGGAGGTGAGTAAGTTTCAGGTCTGTATATCTTTACTGAGAAGACAATATCAAACTCACATTGGCTGATGGGGAAATCTGATGATATCCTCTGTTTACAAGTAGGTCAGGTCAGGCCTGACCCCCCTTAGGTTAACGTTGAATGGATGTTTTTGTTACCACGACCTGTGACCTGTAACAGTGAGTTGTACACAGGATGAGGTCGAGAGCAATGTTAGTCTGTGATAGCATATCTCTGTAGTAAGCTTGACATGGTGTTTATTTCAATGGTTTTTGGAGTAGTTACTGGCTCTTGAAATAGAATATTTTATAGAATATACATAATATATCCTTTCTTTATATAACTGATGACGTATTGGAGGTATATCAAACTTTTAAGAACTCTATAGAATGATTTATATTTTGGATATAGGAATTTTCATACAGACCAAAAGAATTTTAACATTTTTTTAAGATTATTCAACACATGATGTATGTCACAATTATGCTCAGTATGAAATTCTATGTAAAATCAACGTACTTTTTTTAATTTGTTGTATACATTATTTAGGCAAGTTGTGTATGGGCTGATTGATTATAGAAAAGGTTATACATGAGGTAGTTAATTGTAAGTGAAGTGAGATATTCATGAACTAGGATAATAAGCCTTTCCAGGAAATGTAATTGTGTAAAAATAAAAAAGATTAGACCATAGCAAACAACATAAAAAAAAAAATCATCACAAGAACCACCTGATGTCCCTTATAAAGTTACAGAGCATTGTACAACAGCAAGCACAGTAATAAAGTTACAGAGCATTGTACAACAGCAAGCACAGTAATAGAGTTACAAGGCAATATACAACAGCAAGCACAGTAATAGAGTTACAGGGCATTGTACTACAGCAAAAAGAGTGATAAGGTTACAGAGCATTGTACAAAAGCAAGCACAGTAATAAAGTTACGGCGCATCGTACAACAGCAAGCACAGTAAAAATGTTACAAAACATTGTACAACAGCAAGCAGAGTAATAGAGTTACAGAGCATTGTACAACAAAAAGCATAGTAATGAACTCACAGAGCATTGTACAACAGTAAGCACAGTAATAAAGTTACAGAGCATTGTACAACACCAGGCACAGTAATAAAGTTACAAAACATTGTATAACAGCAATCACAGTGATAAAGTTACGGTGCATTGTACAATAGCAAGCACAGTAATAAAGTTACAGAGCATTGTACAACAGCAAACACAGTAATAAAGTTACAGAGCATTGAACAACAGTAAGCAAAGTAATGAAATAATCAAACATTGTACAACAGCAAGCACAGTAATAGAGTTACAGAGCATTGTACAACAGCAAGTACAGTAATAAAGTTACAGAGCAATGTACAACAGGAAGCACAGTAAAAATGTTACAAAACATTGTACTACAGCAAGCACAATAATAATATTATGGAGCATTGTACAACAGCAAGCACAGTAATAAAGTTACAGAGCATTTACAACAGCAAGAACAGTAATAAAGTTAAAGAACATTGTAAAACAGCAAGCACAGTAACAGAGTTACAGATCATTGTACAACAGAAAGCACGGTAACAAAGTTGCATAGCATTGTACAAGAACAAGCACAGTAAAAATGTTACAAAACACTATACACCAGCAAGCACAGTTATAAGGTTACAGAGCATTGTACAACAGCAAGCACAGTAATAGAATTACAGAGTATTGTACAACAGCAAGCACAGTAATAGAGTTACAGAGCATTGTACAACAGCAAGCACAGTTATATTATTACAGAGCATAGTACAACAGCAAGCACAGTAATAGTTACAGAGCATTGTACAACAGCAAGCACAAAAAAAAGTTACAAAACATTGTACAACAGCAAGCACAAGGATAAAGTTACAGAGCATTGTACAACAGCAAGCACAGTAAAGAAATTACAAAACAATGTACAACAGTAAGCACAGTAATAAGATTACAGAACACTGAAGAAGAGCAAGCACAGTAACAGATTTACAGAGCATTGTACAACAGCAAGCACAGTAATAAAGGTACAGAGCACTGCACAACAGCAAGCAGAGTACTAAATTTACAGAGCACTGAACAATAGTAAGCATATTAATAGAGAAACAAAACATTGTACATCAGCAAGCACAGTGTTAAAGAGCATTTTACAGCAGCAAGCACAGTAATATAGTTACAGAGCATTGAACAACAGTAAGCACAGTGATAAAGTTACAGAGTATTGTAAAACAGCAAGCACAGTAATAGAGCTACAGTACATTGTACAACAGCAAGCACAGTAATAAAGTTAGAGAGCAATGAACAACAGAGAGCACAGTAATAAAGTAACAGAACAATGAACGACAGCAAGCACAGTAATAAAGTTAAAGAGCATTGTACAGCAGCAAGCACAGTAATAAAGCTACAGATAATTGAACAACAGTAAGCACAGTAATAATGTTACAGAGCATTGCAAAACAGCAAGCACAGTAATAGAGAAACAAAACACTGTACAACAGCAAGAACTGTAACAGAGTTACACAGCATTGTACAACATCAAGCACAGTTTAAAAGTTACAAAACATTTTACAACAGCAAGCACAGTAATAAGGTTACAGAACATTGTACAAGAGCAAGCACAATAACAGAGTTGCAGAGCATTGAACAATAGCAAGCATAGTAACAAAGTTACAGAGAATTGAACAACAATATGCACAATAATAAAGTTACACAGCATTATTAAACAGCAAGCACAGTAATAGAGTTACAGAGCATTGTACAACAGCAAGCACAGTAATAAAGTTAAAGATCACTGCACAACAGCAAGCACAGTAATAGAGTTACAAAACATTGTACAACAGGAAGTACAGTAATAGAGTTGCAGAGCATTATACAACAGCAAGCATAGTAATAATGTTACAGAGCAATGAAAACCAAAAAGCACAGTAATAGAGTTAAAGAGCATTGTATAACAACAAGAGCGGTATAAAAGTTGCAGATCATTGTACAACAGCCAGCGGAATAAAGTTACAGAACATTGTAGAACAGCAAGCGCAGTAATATAGTTACAGAGCAATGAACAACAATAAGCACAGCAATAGAGTTGCAGAGCATTGTAAAACAGCAAGCACAATGATAGAATTACTGAGCATTGTACAACAGCAAGCACAGTAATAAAGTTACAGAGCATTGTACAACAGCAAGTACAGAAATAAAGTTACAGAGCATTGTACAACAGCAAGCACAATAATGAAATTACAGAGCATTGTACAACAGCAAGCACAGTAATAAAATTAAAGAGCATTGTACTACAGCAAGCACATTCATAAAGGTAGAGAGCATTGTACAACAGCAAGCACAGAAATAGAGTTACAGAGCATTGTGCAACAAAAAGCAGAATAATAAAGTTACAGATAATTGTACAACAGCAAGAACAATAATAGAGTTATAGAGCATTATACAAAAGCAAGTACAGTATTAGTGTTATAGAGCATTGCACAACAGCAAGCACAGTAATAGGATTACAGAGCATTATACAACAACAAGCACAGTAATAGTGTTACAGATCAATGTACAACAGCAAGCACAATAATAGAGTTAGAGAGCACTGCACAACAGCAAGCACAGTAATAAAGTTACAGAGCATTGTACAACAACAAGGACAGTAATAAAGTTACAGAGCATAGAAAAAAACAGAAAGCACAGTAATAAAGTTACAAAGCATTGTAAAACAGCAAGAACAGTAATAGAGTTACAGAGAATTGTACAACTACAAGAGCGGTATTAAAGATACACAGCATCGTACAACAGCAAGCACATTAATAGAGTCACTGAGCATTGTAGACCAGCAAGCACAGGAATAAATTTACAGAACATTGTACTACAACAAGCATACTAATAAAGTTAAAGAGAACTGAACAACAGTAAACACAGTAACAAAGTTATAAAACATTGTACAACTGAAAGCACAGTAATAAAGCTACAGTGCATTGTAGAACAGCAAGCAAAGTGATAAGGTTACAGAGCATTGTACAACAGCAAGCACAGTAAGAAAATAGCTAGATAACATTTACAACAGCAAGCACAGTAATAAGGTTACAGAGCATTGTACAACAGCAAGCACAGTAATAGAGTTACAGAGAATTGTACAACTACAAGAGAGGTATAAAACTTACAGAGCATCGTACAACAGCAAGCACATTAATAAAGTCACTGAGCATTGTAGACCAGCAAGAACAGGAATAAATTTACAGAACATTGTACCACAACAAGAATATTAATAAAGTTAAAGAGAACTGAACAACAGTAAACACAGTAACAAAGTTATAAACATTGTACAACTGAAAGCACAGTAATAAAGCTACAGAGCATTGTAGAACAGCAAGCAAAGTAATAAATTTACAGAGCATTGTACAACAGCAAGCACAGTAAGAAAATAGCTAGATAACATTTACAACAGCAAGCACAGTAATATCGTTACAGAGCATTGTACAACAGCAAACACCGCAATAGAGTTACAGAGCATTGCACAACAGCAAGCACAGCAATAAAGTTAAAGAGGATTGAACAACAGTAAGCATAGTAATAAAGTTACAGAGCAATGTACAACTGGAAGCACAGTAATAAAGTTACAAAAATTGTACGCCAGCAAGCACAGTAATAAAGTTACAGAATATTGTATAACAGCAAGCATAGTAATAGATTTACAGAGAATTGAACAGCAGTAAGCACAGTAATAAAGTTACAAAATATTTTACATCTGCAAGCACAGTAATAAAGCTACAGATTACTGAACAAAAGCAAGTACAGTAACAAGATTACAGAACATTGTACAAGAGGAGGAACAGTAACAAAGTTTAAGATCATTGTACAACACAGTAATAAAGTTACAGAGCATTGTACAAAAGCAAGCACAATAATAAACTTACAGAGCATTGTGCAACAGTTAGCACAGTAGGAAAATTACAGAGCAATGAACAACAGCAAGCACAGCAAAAAGGTTACAGAGCTTTGTAGAACAGCAAGCAACGTAATAAAGTTGCAGAGCATTGTACAACATTAAGCACAGGAATAAAGATACAGAGCACTGAACAACAATATTTACAGTAATAAAGTTACAGAGCACTGAACAACAGCAAGCAGAGAAATAAAGTTACAGATCATTGTACAACATGAAGCACAGTAATAAAGTTACTGAGCATTGAACAGCAAAATGCATAGTAATAGAGTTACAGAGCATTGTAAGATAGCAAGCACAGTAGTAGAGTTACAGAGCATTGTACTACAGCAAGCACAGTAATAAAGTTAAAAATCATTGCACAACAGCAAGCACAGTAATAGTTACAAAACATTGTACAACAGGAAGTACAGTAATAGATTTGCAGAGCATTGAACAACAGCAAGCATTGTAATAAAGTTACAGAGCAGTGAAAAACAGATAGCACAGGAATAAAGTTACAAAGCATTGTAAACCAGCCAGCAGAGTAATAAAGTTACAGAGCATTGTAGAAAAGCAAGCACATTCATAAAGTTACAGAGTATTTTACAACAGCAAACACAGAAATAAAGTTACAGAGCATTGTACAACAACAAGCAGAATAATAAAGTTACAGATAATTGTACAACAGTAAGCACAATAATAGAGTTACAGATCATTGTACAAAAGCAAGCACAGTGTTAGTGTTATAGAACATTGCACAATAGCAAGCACAATAACAGAATTACAGAACATTGTACAACAGCAAGCACAGTAATAGTGTTACAGAACAATGCACAACAGCAAGCACAGTAATAGAGTCCGAGAGCACTGCACAAGAACAAGGACAGTAATAGAGTTACAGAGCATTGTACAACAGCAAGCACTGTACTTAAGTTACAGAGCATTGAAAGAAATAGAGTTACAGAGAATTGTACAACTACAAGAGCGGTGTAAAAGTTACAGAGCATTGTACAACAGCAAGCACATTAATAAAGTCACCGAGCATTGTACAACAGCAAGCACAGGAATAGATTTACAGAACATTGTACAACAACAAGCATAGTAATAAAGTTACAGAGATTTGAACAACAGTAAACAAAGTAATAAAGATACAAAATATTGTACAACTGAAAGCACAGTAATAAAGTTACAGAGCATTGTAGAACAGCAAGCAAAGTAATAAAGTTACAGAGCACTGCACAATAGCATGCACAGTAAAAATAGTTACAAAACATTGTACAACAGCAAGCACAGTAATAAGGTTACAGTGCACTGTACAACAGGAAGCACAACAATACAGTTACAGAGTACTGCACAACAGCAAGCACAGCAATAAAGTTAAAGAGCATTGAACAACAATAAGCACAGTAGTAAAATTACAGAGCAATGTACAACAGGAAACACAGTAACAAAGTTACAAAATATTGTACGCCAACAAGCATAGTTATAAAGTTACAGAACATTGTACAACAGCAAGCATAGTAATAGATTTACAGAGACTTGAACAACAGTAAGCACAACAACAAAGTTACAAAACATTGTACAACTGCAAGCACAGTAATAAAGTTACAGATCATTGAACAAAAGAAAGCACAATAATATGATTATAGAGCATTGTACAAGAGGAAGATCAGTAACAAAGTTTAAGATTAATGTACAACACAGTGTTAAAGCTACAGAGCATTGTACAAAAGCAAGCATAATAATAAACTTACAGAGCATTGTACAACAGCAAGCACAGTAGTAAAGTTACAGAACACTGAACAACAGCAAGCACAGCGAAAAGGGTACAGAGCTTTGCACAACAGCAAGCAAAGTAATAAAGTTACAGAACATTGTACAACATCAAGCACAGGAATAAAGATACAGAGCATTGAACAACAATATGCACAGTAATAGAGTTACAGAGCACTGAACAACAACAAGTAGAGAAATAAAGTTACAGAGCATTATACAACATGAAGCAAAGTAATAACGTTACAGAGCATTGAACAGTAATATGCACAGTAATAGAGTTACAGAGCACTGAGAAACAGCAAGTACAGTAATAGAGTTACAGAGCATTGTACTACAGCAAGCACAGTAATAAAGTTAAAGGTCATTACACAACAGCAAGCACAGTAATAGAATTACAAAACATTGTGTAACAGGAAGTACAGTAATAGATTTGCAGAGCATTATACAACAGGAAGCATAGTAATAAAGTTACAGAGCATTGAAAAGCAGAAAGCACAGTTATAAAGTTACAAACATTGTAAAACAACAAGCAGAGTAATAGAGTTACAGAGCATTGTACAACAACAAGAGCGGTATAAAAGTTGCAGATCATTGTACAACAACCAGCGGAGTAATAAAGTTACAGAGCATTGTAGAAAAGCAAGCACATTTATAAAGTTACAGAGCATTGTACAACAGCAAGCACAAAAACAAAGTTACAGAGCATTGTACAACAGCAAGCACAGTAATAAAGTTACAGATAATTGTACAACAGCAAGCACAATAATAGTTAAAGAGCATTGTACAAAAGCAAGCACAGTATTAGTGTTATAGAGCATTGCACAACAGCAAGCACAGTAATAGAATTACAGAGCATTGTACAACAGCTGGCACAGTAATAGTGTTACAAAGCAAAGCACAACAGCAAGCACAGTAATAAAGTTACAGAGCATTGTGCAACAGCAAGCACAATAAAAGAGTTACATAACATTGTACAACAGCAAGCACAGTAATAAGGTTACAGAGCATTGTACAACAGCAAGCACAGCAATAGAGTTACAGAGCATTGCACAACAGCAAGCACAGCAATAACGTTAAAAGAGCACTGAGCAACAGTAAGCATATAGTAATAAAGTTACAGAGCAATGTACAACAGGAAGCACAGTAATAAAGTTACAAAATGTACGCCAGCAAGCACAGTAATATAGTTACAGAACATTGTACAACAGCAAGCATAATAATAAAGCTACAGAGAAGTGAACAACGGTAAGCAAAGTAATAAAGTTAGAAAACATTATACAACTGCAAGCACAGTAATAAAGTTGCAGATCATTGAACAAAAGCAAGCACAGTAATAAAATTACAGAGCATTGTACAAGAGGAAAAACATTAACAAAGTTTAAGAACATTGTACAACACAGTAATAAGTTTACAGAGCATTGTACAAAAGAAAGCACAATAATAAACCTACAGAGCATTGTACAACAGCAAGCATAGTAGTAAAATTACAGAGCACTAAATAACAGCAAGCATAGCAAAAAGGTTACAGATCTTTCTACTACAGCAAGCAAAGTAATAAATTTACAGAACATTTTACAATAGCAAGCACAGTGATCAAGTTACAGAGCATTGTACAAAAGCAAGCACAATAATAACGTTACAGAGCATTATACAACAGCAAGCACAGTAGCAAACATACAGAACATTGTACAACAGTAAGCATAGCAATAAAGTTACAGAGTATTGTACAAAATCAGGCACAGTAATAAACTTCTAGAGCATTGTACAACAGCAAGCACAGTAGTAAAGTTACAGACGATTGTATAATAGCAAGCACAGTAATGAAGTTACAGAGAATGGTACAAAATCAAGCGCAATGATAAAGTTCCAGAGCATTATACAACAGGAAGCACAGCAGTAGAATAATTACACAACTTTGTACAACAGTGAGCACAGCAATAAAGTTACAGAGCTTTATACAACAGGAAGCACAGCAATAAATTTACAGAGCATTGTACAACAGCAAGCTCAGTAATAAAGCTACAGAGCATTGTACAACAGTAAGCACGATAACAAAGTAAAAGAGCATTGAACAACAGTATGCAAAGTGATAAAGTTACAGAGCATTGTAAAACAGCAAGCACAGTAATAAAGCTAAAATGCATTGAAAAACAGAAATCACAGTAATAAAGTTACAGAGCATTGTACAACAACAATCACTGTAATAAAGTTACAGAGCACTTTACAACAGCAAACACAGTAACAGAGTTACAGAGCACTGAACAACAGTAAGCACAGTAATAAAGTTACAGAGCATAGTACAACAGCAAAAACAGTAATAAAGCTACAGAGCTTTGAACAACAGTAACACAGTAATAAGTTTACAGAACAGTGAACCACAATAGGCACAGTAATAAGTACAGAGGAATAAACAACAGAAAGCACAGTAATAAAGTTGAAGAGCATTGTACAGCAGCAAGCACAGTAATAAAGTTAGAGAACATTAAACACCAATAAACACAAAAATAAAGTTACAGGGCACTGAACAATAGTAAGCACAGTAATAAAGTTAGAGAGCTTTGGCCAACAGTAGGCACCAAAGAAAGTTACAGAGCACTGAACAACATTAAGCACAGTAATAAAGTCACAGAGCGCTGCACAACAGCAAGCACAATAATAAAGTTACAGAGCAATGTATAACAGAAAGCACAGTAATAAAGTTACAGAGCATTGGACAACAGCAAGCACAGTGATAAAATTACAGAGCAGTGAACAACAGCAAGCACATTAATAACCTTACAGAGCACTGTACAACAGCAAGCACTCTAATAAAGTTACAGAGCATTGAAGAATAGTAAGCACAGTAATAAAGTTACAGAGCATTGAACAACAGTAAGCACAGTGATAAATTTACAGAACATTGAACGACAGCAAGCACAGTAATAAAGTTCCAGAACACTGAAGAACAGCAAACAGTAATAGAGTTATAGAGCATTGAACAACAGTAAGCACAGAGATAAAGTTACAGAGCATTGAACAACAATAAGCACAGTAATAAAGTTATAGATCACAGAACAACAGTAAGCACAAAAAAGTTACAAAGCATTGTATAATATCAAGCACGGTAATAAAGTTACAGAGCTTTGAACAACAGTAAGAACAGTAATCAAGTTACAATGCATTGTACAACAGCAAGCACAGTAAAAAAAAAAGTTACAGAGCATTGTACAACATCAAGCACAGTAATAATGTTACAAAGCATTGAACAACAGTAAGCACAGTAATAAAGTTACAGAGCACTGAACAACAGTAAACGCAGTAGTAAAGTTACAAAGTATTGTACAACAGCAAGCACAGTAAAAAAAAGTTACAGAGCATTGTACAATATCAAGCACAGCAATAAAGTTACAGAGCTTTGAACAGTAGTAAGCACAGTAATAAAGTTACAGAGCATTGTACAACAGCAAGCACAGTAAAAGTTAGAGAGTATTGAGAAACAGTAAGCATAGTAATAAAGTAAGAGCATTGAACAACGGCAAGCACAGTAATATATTTACAGAACATTTTACAGCAGCAAGCACACTAATAAAGTTACAGTGCATTGAACAACAGCAAGTACAGTAATAAAGTTACAGAGCATTAAACAACAGCAAGGTCAGTACAAGAGTTACAGAGCATTATACAACAGTAAGCATAGTAATAAAGTTACATAGTATTGTACAACAGCAAGCACAGTGATAGAGTTACAGAGCATTGTACAAAGGTAAGCACAGTAATAAACTTACAGAACATTCTACAATAGTAAGCACAGCAATAGAGTTAGAGGTTTGTACAAAAGCAAACAAAATAAGAAAAGTTACAGAGCATTATACAACAGCAAACACAGCAGTAAACTTACAGAACATTCTGCAATAGTAAGCTCAACAATAAAGTTACAGACCTTGGTACAACAGGAAGCACAGTAATAAAGTTACAGAGCATTTTACACAGCAAGCACAGTAATAAAGTAACTGAGCATTGTACAAAAACAAGTGCAGTAAAAAAGTTTATGATCATTTTACAAGAGTAAGCAGAGTACTAAAGTTACAGATCATTGTACAAAAGTAAGCACAACAATAAAGTTACAGAGTAATGTAAAACAACAAGCTGAGTAATAATGTTAGAGAGCGTTGTACAAGAGTAAGCACAGTAATAAAGTTAGAGAGTATTGTACGAAAGCAAGCACAGTAATAACGTTACAAAGCATTGTACAACAGCAAGCACAGTAATGAAAATACAGAGCTCTGTACAACAGCAAGCACAGTAATAACGTTATAGAGCATTGTAAAACAGTAAGCACAACAATTATGTTACAGACAATTTTGTAAAAGCAAGCACCGTAATGAAATTACAGAGCATTCTACAAGAGCAAATACAGTAATAAAGCTATAGAACATTTTACAAAATCAAGCACAGTAATAAAGTTACAGAGCAATGTACAACTGCAAGCACAGTAGTAAAATTACAGAATATTGTACAACAGAAAGCTCAGTAATAAACTTACAGAGCATTGTACAAGAACAAGCACAGTAATGAAGTTACAGAGCATTGTACAAAAGCAAGCACAATAATAAAGTTACAGAGCATTGTTCAACAGAAAGAAAAGTAATAAAGCTGCAGAACATTGTACAAAAGCAAGCACAATAAAAAAGATACAGAGCACTCTACAACAGCAAGCATGATAAGAATATAGCCACCTTCCTAGCGTCGGAGACATAAACATTCTGCCTACAAATACCATATATATATATATATATATATATATATATATATATATATAT
>JAYMFT010378571.1:0-20801 GCA_038088735.1 Panulirus argus | reverse complement strand
GACAGGGAAAGTATTTACAAATTTTTGAGAAAGTGAAAAACATGTCTCTTGAAATGAGCCAGGTCATAGTTATTGTGGTGGTTTAAGGAAGTCTAATAGTGGGGAGACTGTCTAGAACGGGCAGGAAGAATAGTGGGGAGACAGTTTAATGGGATCAAATGGACCTTGGGTGATGGAAATGGAACCTTAAGGACAAAAATGAGGATTTGATGACGATTTTATGGTTCGTCTTGTCACTAGCCCTTTCCTACCCTCTTAATTGGTCCTCATGCTCCCCACGTCTTCTTCTCCCCATCCAGTCACTACCACACTCACTACCGTTACCACCCCTAACGACTATCATTAGCACCCCCTCTCCCCTGAAACCATCACCTTCCCAGTCCTTCCCCTCCTAAAGTAGTCTCCCCTCTCCTCCAAGTCCTCCCCAGGTCTCTCACTCTACCATTCCTCCCCTTTCCTAAAGTCCTACCCCTCCCCTCGGTTCTCTCCTCAAATACCTCACCCATAACTTCTTCCCTTGATTACCCCAAACTGGGGCGACGTATCACCCCAGACTAGGGGGCACGCTACACTCAGGCTAATTATAACGCTAAGGACTCAGAAGAGAACAAACACAAAGGGGGATTCTATTTCAGTAAATATCAACACAGGGGGACAAGTAATTAAGGAAGTATTGAGTAGGTGTTTGAGAGTTTAATAAGCTTAGTGTAAGAGTATTGGGGTGAATGTTGGAGGGTCGGGGAGGGTGCTGAAGGTACAGGTTGGGGTGTTGGAGGGTCACTGTAAGTGCTGGAGGGTGTTGGAGGATCCGGGTGAGTGTAAGGGGGTTGTGGTGAACACTATAGAGGGTCGTGGTGGGTGTTAGGAAACGACTATGGACACAGGAGAAGCGGGTTGGGTGGGAAAGAGTTGTGAGAAGTTTTAAGACTGTATTTACAACTTCCACCTCGTTGGCAAGCTTACCCTGTGAAAGACTTATGTAATGAACTAACTTTGTAATGGTTTATGTAATCCGCCAACTGGGGGTCCGACAAAGACCCTTTGTGTCCTGTGTAATCCTTTTGCGCTGCCGCTGACAGTATGAACATGGTGTGCACAATACACTCGCCGCTGACAGCGGTACATAGCCAACCTGAGGGTGTGTTTGGCTCAGGTTACGCTCAGGGTAGGCCACGGAGTGTCAGTGTGGGTGTGAGGATGATCACAGTGGTGATGAGGGAGTCAGTGTTGGTGTAACGGGGGTGTCGAGTGTAGGGGCCACCTTAGGCTTATGGGAATCAAGGGGCATGTGGGGACACTGGGAAGGATATAAGAGAAGAGCTGACCTACAGGAGGGGAGTAACAGAATCCTGCGATCATAATCTTATTTGTGGAAGAAACAAGATAGTTAATCAGATGGCGCCTCCTCATCCACCACCACCACTCCCTCCGGCGCAACTGCCGGCAGGATTTGAAAAAGAAAATAACTGAAAAAGGAACGCCGTGTAGGTTGAGGAAAGTATACTGCCGTGGAAACTTTATAGGGAAGCGTGGACGGGAAAAGTTTTTCTACTCTAACCGCAGTTGACTTTTTCCAGTGAGGAGGCTCATATCTGCAATGGGAAAGAAGAAGGTTGATTTTTCAGACCGTAATTTTAACACTTGTTTGTCCTTCTTGAAAGAGGCCCGTTTGCTGATTATATCTATCAAAGAAGTTTTTGTCTAGACTGGATTTGAAGATAGGGATCGCCTTTGCATTTACAACATCTGGTAGTAATTCATATCAGTGTTCTACAACTCTGTAGCTTAAAAAACTTTTGCCCACGTTGCTTTTAAATCTTTCTTTTAATTTCTTACAATTATGTCTGATCGTTGAATCTATAATATAACTAAATTTCAATATGTTGTTACTGAGGTTTTCTTTTATTCTCTTATTATTTTCAAGGCTTCAAACAGGTCTCGCCTGAACCTGCATTTTTTTTCTTTTTTGAGAATGATTAAAGGTCTCTGAGTCTTCTTCAAAGGCATTTCTCTGAGTGACAGAATTAGTTTTGTTGCTCTTCTCCGAATTAGTCCTAGTTTTCCATCTTCTTTGATCAAGTTTGGTAACAAGAACTGAACAGCGTGTTCTAAATTAAATCTGACCTGGGCTTTGTAAAGAGTGAGTATTGTACCCTTCATTTTATATTCAATATTTATTATATGCAGGTAGGCATTGTCATTCGTGTTCTAGATCATTACTGAAATCACGCTACGGTCCTTTTCTTCTTTAACTTTTAATAACGAGAATTAGACTGGGTTTTAAGGGGTCAGGTCGGCATAGAGGAGCCTATGTGGGTGTAGGAGGGTCAAGGCAGGAGTGAAGGAGGCAGAGTGGGTCAGAATGGGCGAACTAGACTTAGAGTCAGGAGAGAAGGATAGGGTGTAGGAGGGTTAGGGTTGAGTGTAAACTGGCCCCGAAAGTGTGTAATACGGTCAGGATAGGTATACCGGGGCCCGAATGGGCGTGAGGCGTGGCCGGCCTGAGTGTTAAGGGACGATTGTTTGGTGTGCATGATCGAGATGTGTGGAGGAGTATTAGAGTAAGGCAAGTGTGGTGTGGGGAGTCGGTGTGGGTGTAGAAATACAGAACAGTTGAGGTTGGCATATAAGGATCTGTGTGTGTGCGTGTGTGTGTGTGTGTGTGTGTGTGTGTATAAGGAGGGTCTACGTGGCTGTAGAAAGGATAGAGTAGAAGTGTCGGGGATGGTGTGGGTGGTCGGAGTATCGGAGGGTTTGGATGGATGTAGGGTGATGGAGCGGGTGTAGGCGAGGGAGGATAGATGACAGAAAGTGGGCTTACGATGGTCGGTCGGCTCAGAGTCAGGAAGGAAGGTTCGGATGGGCGTATTGAGTAAGGATGTCAGGATGAAATTGCGTGGGTTGGATAGGTTTAAAAGCATCGGATGATGTTTGGTTGAGTTGAGGATAGTTATAAGGTAGGTCAAAGCGGGTGTTAGAGGATGAGGACTAGTGCTGAGAATTGAGCTACTTATTGGAGGGTCCGGAAGTGTGTGGGAATATAAGCCTGTAGGTGGACGTGTACATGGATCGACTGGGTGTAACAGTGAGGTGCCAAAGGGTTGCGTGGGTAGAGAAAGGTCATACTGGATTTTAGAGGGCTGAGAGGATAATTAGGGAGATTGTTAAAGGTCTTAAGCAGAGTGTAGCAGGTCTAGGAAAGCTGCACGACAGTAGTGGATCGCTTGGTAGGAACAGTGATGGTGTAGGAAGGTTGATCATGGCACAGGAGTGAGGGAGTGAGTGTACAAGATTCACGAGGTTGTAGGGTCATGTTGGGGCAGGATGACTGAAGTTAGCGTAAGAGAGAATGTAGAAGACTCAAGGAGGATGTAGACTGGCCGAGGAGAGAGGAAGAATGTTGAGGTGGTTGTAGAGGGCTTGAGGACAGTGCAGAAGGGTTAGCACTGGTGTAGTCGTGTATAAGAGAGTCTAAGTGAGTCTGTTAAGGTCAAGAAAATTATAGGAGCTTCGCGATGTCTTTAGGTGGATCAGGATGAGTGTAGAAGTGTTGTAGGAGGATTAGGTAGGATCTAGGTGTTCTGAAGGTTGAAGGAGGGTGCAGGCTTCCTATGAATGATGGAGTGAGAGGTGGAATAATAACTGAAAGCTTGAGATGGGTCAACAATGGTCGGATAAGGTGTAGCAGTGTCAGGGACGATTGTGACAAGTCGGATGTACTAAATCCAGATAGGGGTGAATCGTAGCCTGTTGTAGGGAGAGTTAGAAATGATGAAGAAGAGCCGGGAAAGCTGTAGGATAGAGTACCATGGTCGGAGAGGGTGTGGAAAGGTCCGGGTGAGTATGGAAGGACCGAAACCATAGTTACGTTTAGTTAACGTTCCTCCTCTTCCTTCCTTTAGTATACCAGATGTGACGGGCGCTGTGTCGCAACTGTGCAACAGATTTACCTTTGTTGGAGGCCTGGGTGGCGAGGAATGCCGGCCCCAGGGGGTCAGCTCCCCTTGCAAGCTACCGCACAACTTGCTCGAAGGTTTAGGAAGTCCATTTTCTTTGCGAGTCTCGGGTTCCCCCTGCACCACCTGCTGCACTGGTTCCTTGTTGCCCTTCGAGTCCTGAGTGGCGGCAGAGCGGACCATAATCACGTCTTGTGAGTAGGTGCGGGCGAGGGCGTGTGGAGACTGGACGTTTTCCATGAGGCTGGACGACAACAGATCACCGCGCGGGGTCGGGTAGAGGGGCGATTTGACTCGGGATGCTTCCATCACAGGTCGCGCCATAATGACTTCATCTTCGGAGACGTCGGGGATTGACTGAGAGTCCCAGACGCTGACCGGGGACGGACGGCCAGTCCTGGAAGACATCGCAGCTCGCGAGGCCGTAACGTCCTCGGCCTCCGTCACAAAATAGTCAACAGGTCGACGACGAAACTCCGGAGTGTTGTCACGAGACATGATGTCCTCGAGTTGCATGGCCTCAGAGTAGCGACGTGGGTCCCGCCTTCCTCGGACCTCAAACTTAACCTCTGAGGAGTAGCTGACGGCGGAACTACAACGGGTAAACACGCCAGCTGCTGAGTGAGCCGACTGTGTCGGAGATTTGGTGAAAATGTCATTTTTAACCATCGATGATTTGGCGCCATCGGCTTCGTACGTGTCGGATCTGGCCATCGGTGCCTTGCTGACAGCTGTGCTGCGATTGTCCGGTTTGATGACCAGAGGATGAACGACACTCGAGCTGTGGTTGTTAGATTTAACTGCCGACGAGTGAACGAGGACTACGGAGTGGCTCTGAGTCTCGGTAGTTGACGGTTGATTGACGACGGGGCTATGAGTGCCAGAATCACTTGCTAACGAATGATTAGCAAGAACGCTGTTGTTGAGCCTCGGAGAGCTGAGCTGTTCCCGGTGGGCGGCACCAGCGCGGGCGGCCTTAAGGTGAGCGCCGCCCACGATAAGATTCGTATCGGGGAAGACGGTATCGGGGGAGGCCCTTGGGTGGCTAGTGGCGGGGCGGTCATTAAGCTCCTGCAGGTACTTGCGGTACATGGCCGGGTGAGGCTCCTCAGGGAACCGCTCCGGCGGTGGACCACCAACACCACGCCCGCGGCGTCACCACCACCACCATCGCCACCACCACCACCACCGCTCCCATCGCCGACACACGCCCGCACGCTAAACACTCTGCTGGGTCACGGGCGTAGAACACAATCAACGTCTGAGGCAACCGTGGGCCGCTTTATCCATCCTCATCTGCGATCGAGTCTTTGAAACGAACGTGTTTGTTATACATTGTCCAGTCTAGCCAACAGTCGTCAGTGTAGGGAGCTGCCAAAGTGTCGTTCTCTCAGGAGGAGACATCAAGCACGTTATCTGATGTTACGATACCTCGTCATCTTGGTAACCTGGAGTTGGTGGGGTGATAACACTGATATCTGTAGGCTGGTTGGCTCTCAGTATGACACCTGGCACCTTCTACCATGAAATCCTCGAGAGACCAAAAACACCAGAACACGAGTGAAAAAGTGTCTATAGTGAGTTCCTGTGTCAGACACACACCGGAGGTAAGTTCACTTGCTCCCCAGGATACTAGCAAATGGTGGAGTGTGTCTCGCCACAGCACCAACCAACACTCCTCGAGGGCGGTGCGTGCAGAGTGCCGTGAGCGGGTGTTGTGGGGCGCAAGGCCCCGGGAGTGAGTGGCGCTGTCCAAGGTGGCGGATCGGAGTGGCGAGGTGCGGACATGGCAGTGTTCACGGCCACACTGCCTTGTTCCGCTCTTTTTCTTTCTCTCTCTCTCTCTCTCTTAACCCCCTCCCCTCTCCCCAGCCTTCCCCTCACCACCACCACCACTTATCGACCCTGGTGGGTAAGGGGACAAGCTTGATTGCAAATGATAGTTACATCATATTGTCGGTTTGGCAATATGTGCGGAAATCTTCCTCTAATTCAGTATCAAGGGGGACCTTACACGTTATTGTAATTCCCAGTCCTTTGTCCTGAGGATCGATTATTGCAACTGGGGAAAAGACAATGTTAAACAACCTGTATTCTCAAGGTTCCCTTAATTAGTTTACACCGAGTAAATGTCCCTGTTCTTACCTGAGAATTTACCCGATGGCCTATTTTACAAATGTAAGTGAATCGAGTCATGTATCTGTCCGCCCCATAAGTAAAGCAAGCAGGATCCCGTGCGGAGGTAATGTCCCATACCCAAGCAACTCAAATGGCGAGTAAAAGTAAAAAAACTCTGTGTGACGCTGGGATTAGAGTGACAGCCTTGTGATGGCTTGGAAGGACACTAGGCCGGGCCACTATATCACCACCAGTCACGCTCATGACCTTTACGTTATATTACGGTTATAAAGGCAGGAGAGAGAGAGAGAGAGAGAGAGAGAGAGAGAGAGAGAGAGAGAGAGAGAGCCAGGTAGCTCACCCTGAACTAACTGGAATACCTCTTGACCACGCGAGCATGCATAGTTTCAACGGAGGAATGACTCCTGACGTTATGCACATCATCAAATGTATTTTGAAGAGTCGTGCGATCATGCCTTTAGTTTAATCAAATTATGTAGGGTCTGAGGATTATTCGTCATAGAGGGAATCGGTAATGCATTCATAGGGAAAACCATAAAACACACACACACACACACACATATACACACACATATATGTATGTATGTACATGTGTGTGTGTGTGTGTGTGTTTGTGAATAATTCAGTATGAAAAGTATGTGGATTGGGATGGTACATGAACACTGGTGAGAGCACATGAGACATTCCTCTAACGTTTCGACCTGCGCAGAAATCTTCTTCAGAGGCGCTGTGTAAGATCTACTAAAGACGCAGGTCGAAGACCACTCTTCGCTTCTTTGAATGTCGTGCCGCCCTGTACTCCCAGACGCCTGGCCGTTCCCACTATACTCCTTCACTGCCATTTACGCCGCGGGTTCTGCCCAGCGTGCGAAACCATCCCAGTTGTTGCTTACTTATCCTACGTATATGTGGTCTGCTTCTAAGGCTTTCCTCACTTGTTTGCTCTATCCTTTAAGCTTATATCAGTCTCCTCTCCACTGTGACGGATCCATCGGAGTAGCCGCTACAAATGTTTAGTTACGATGGCAAGTTAACATATGTAGAAGTATATACTACAGACAAGTCTCTGTCAAAGACTGGCGGTTAGTAAAGGCGGATGACCACTACAGGCTGATGGTTAGTTGAGGCACAAGACTGCAAAATACTGATGCTAAACACAAATCAGGATTGCAGGTGGCTCGCCGCCGTGCGCAGAGAGTCGCTAAGCTAAGCAAGTGTCCGCTAGAGAACCGCTTGTCGCTACAAAAAAAAAAAAAAAAAAAAAAAGTAGCTCATGCAAATTGAAGTTGCTATGCAAATTCTGGACGCTGCAGTTATGGTGGCCATTGTGAGCAGACTGTTATTACAGAGAGACGCAGGATATAGAAAAAAAAATATGTGAGTTGTAGTGTATTGTGTCACGCACGTGAGCACGTGAGCTCACCACGTGAAGTGAAGGCCGTGCGCCACGTGTACTCATGCTGCGTATCTCACATGACGAACACAAACACCAAGAACACGCCATGTGAATCTCTCAACACCAACAACCACACACGGTTTGTTGTTCTGCCTAACAACTGATGTCATTTTGCGATGTTCTCACTAATCAATAAACTTTGTTGAAACCTTTTGTCTCTCCAGTTTAAAAGCGCTAAATGAAGTCTCTCTCTCTATATATGCAAGCGTCTCTATACCTTGCTTGTTACTGTAGTCTCTAAGATCTTTCTTCTTTTTCGTAATATAATTGGCTCCAGTGCCCCACCCCCCGGAAAATAAAAGCTAGGATCACACAAAACGAATAAATATCGGAGAGAGAGAGGGGTTGGATGTTACTATTCATAGATGAGTTTTCTGCCAGCGTGTGAATTTCTTTATGCGCCTTGCACGTGACTTGAGTCACGAGGGAATGGAACACTCACAGTCGCAAAAGTCATCCCTGCGTTGCTTAAGGCGTCTGTTTATATTTGCTCTTAGGAATATTTGCGTCCGTGAGCGGTACTTCAAAGACAAGGACATCTTGATTGTTTTCTTCGTACCTAATTGCCTTCCCCGCCTTTGTGAGGTAACATCACCAGGAACGAACGAACAATGTCTTCGTTTGCACGCATGCAATCTCTCGCTGTCATGCATAATGCACTGGAACCAGAGCTCACCATCCAGGGTCAAGTCCCACAGCCAACTTCATGGTTTGTCGCCACCGCATCATCTGCCCTTGTTCTGTTGCCCCCTATATACCACATCAATCCAATCCAGTCCAATCTTCTACCAATTCTGGTTACCCAATAAAATCCCAGACACCTTGAAATCATCCAACACAATACCCTTCCTGAAACCTTCTAAACTCCCAAACTTCCTCTCCTCCAACCACCCCCTCATATCCCTGCGATCATTCTCTCTCACAATCCTACAAAATACTAATTCATCATAGAGTCAAGCAAGATATCTCACTGTCACCCATCAGTACACAAGCGAGAGTCGATATACGACACTATACTATCACACAAGCGGCAAACTCTGGCTCGCTCCAAACAATATGTTTACACCAAAGAAACTCGTCATTGACCCTCTCAACCAAACGGACATAAATCACTCTCCTATAGTCCTGAAAAGTCAGTCACTTCCCATGGTAAAAACTCTGACACACGACACAAATACGTGACATTCACTCCCTGTCCAAATATTGACACAGAGACCGCATGAATAAAAAAGGAAATAGACGCCCGTAGAACACTTACTAGCAAAAAAGAGAATACTTCTGCTCGACCCTAAATACACCGTCAATCCTTTCAAAAGCTGACTGAACCGCTACAAACCACATAAACCAGTTCACTTAGAACAATATTTGGATGCTTAGCAGCCACAAGCATTCGTCACCTGCACAATGAAGCAAAAGTACAACCAAGGCAATCCCCTCTGAACAGACTCAGCTTTCGTTTTCTTTTGAAAGTAGTGACCGACACGGAATAGGCATAAATGCCTACAGCCATCTCGGGTCAATAGAAGATAGACTACAGAAAAAGAATTAAGAATTCACCGCGTCCAACTCCACATAAACCCTTCCACTTCACTAATGTGACGATGGATCTCGTGAGTCATTTCCAATAGGTAAGAACACCCTTTCTCTTGCATCACGTGACCTGTTACCACCCTTATCATGCGTTTGCCAAGACGTCCCTTTCATCTAGACACGTATTTAAATAAAGGTTTGCCTGTCAGAAATTTAATTCTGTAATGTGTGTTTACTCCTCGCAAAATATCCTGACACATTTGCATATCTTAACATGACTGCTGCAGTGTTCTCCCGATTTTATCTGATTCACGACGAGACATTGTCTCCTTTTAACTCCTTGGGCATGATGGCACGAGCCTCGAGCACGACACTGCTACCCTTGACCATGAAGAAGAGAGCCTTAGACCTGATGACGTGGCCTTTGATCTTATCCCTGAGGGCAAGATGAAACACCAAGTTAGTTAGGGCAAGGTTGCAGTAATTTGCACTGCACTTGTCTTATATATTTGCGTAGTTGTTTGAGTACGTACGATACATACGTACTATGGGCACGTGCATTACGTACCTTAGGCACGTGCATTACTACTAATTCCACGTGCTGGTTCACTCAGGGCAAGTTCTGAGCCCCAATTTTCCCATTAATTCCTTGGCAGAAATCGTAGATGAAAGCATTATTTGCTTCTCTCGTGTTGAAGGTCAAGACTAACAACTCATTTCATGGCTAAACTTATTAACCTTAACTGCATCAGATCGATTGGGCAAGCAAGCATGTTTAGCTAGGCTCAAAATGGTACAAATCTTATTAAGAAGCTAATGATCGTATCATGTTTCAGATATTCAAAGAGTGAAAGTATGAGATCCATCAAGTAACATGCATGAAGTCCCAAGTGACTAAAATTTTGATGAATTCAAGATGGATGAAAGTAGTAAGATTTTCTGCCTCGTCTCCATGCACGACCAAGATTGTTTTGGGATCAGTAACACCAAGAAAATAACTTGATTTGACTCGGAGACTTAGGTTGGTACCTTTGCCGTCTGAAATTCAGGCAACTGACTATCACATGACTATTTCAGATCAATCAGGGGTGTCTTCAGAATTCTGATATATGGTCTTGTCTGTCCGCTTCGACGTTTCTTACTGAAGTCTGTAGATAATTTAGCATCGTCCGCCTCTTTCCACTGCTATTAAGGATGAATTTAATAAGATTAGTACATGATGTTCTTTGAGAGCCGTTCCAACAGATGGTCCGTAAAACAGATGAATATATGAGGAGCTGTGATGTAATCCTGTTGCTTTGCATACCAGACTCACCAACAGGAACCCGAGACCGCATGAGATTTCTCGATCTGTTGGTCCAGGAGACATATTTTGTGGATTACTTTCTGTGGAAAGGTCTGTGGATGGTGAGCCCTGGTTTCGGTGCATTATATATGACAGCTCAAGAGTGGATGTGAACAAATGAAGCCGTTGCCCGTCTGTTCCAGGCGCTACCTAACTAAGGCGGGAAAGGGCGAAGAAGTATAAGGCTTCTCATGAGTTACAAGTCAAAAATTAAACAGAAATAGTTTCGGTCCTTTGGTCAAAATTTAGAGACAGTTCAACGAAGGCAGAGTCGCTGGTAATATCTTATGCTTTTTCGCCCTCCTTCGACGATTTCTTCGTTTGATTAAATTTGCAGTGGTTGATAGGATAGTCGTCAATGCCCCTCCTCAATCGCGTCTTCGCTGGGATCGTGGGGCAGGGCGTAGCACCTGAATGATGAGGATACTGACAAACTGTACTTATGATAGGCTCCTCCCCTGATGCAGAGCGGGTACTTGACCTTCCTCCAGAGGTCTAGTTCGCTTGGGATACTCTCGTCCATTTTTATGTCGTCCAGACGCTCGCCGCAAGAAAGCTGTGCGTGCAGCACATATCTTACGCCTTGCAGCACCTGCAGTGGAACCGCAAACCTTCGTGCTGTTACGTCCCTCATGTCATGTTTCTCACCGCTTGCGTGTACCTAGTTGAGCAAGGCAAATAAAGAGCGGACTGTCTTCCCTTTTTTCAGAGGCAGAAAATGATATTACTTAGAAATTCTAATATTTTTCCTGACCTAATCTAACCAAACCCTAACCTGAATCATCCTAACCCAATGTAAGTCAATGTCATGCAACCTAATATGGCCTAAGGTACACTAAACGAACCAGAATGTTAAATCTCTGCTATCGAAAAGTTATAATACTGAAGCGTGTTTTCCGTTTTTGCCAAGCTAAACTTTCGTTACCTAACCTCACGTAATTTAACGTCACTAACTCAAACCGGAAGCAAAATAACCTAACCTAACCTAACCTACCCTAACCTGACCTTGACGCAAATTAATCTAACCTAACCTAACGTAGCCTAAACTGCCAGAAACATTTAAGGCTTGGTATCACAGCGTTAACCACTTCGTTAACCACATTGTTCCATTTTCATACTTTAGTGACGGAGGAACTGGGCAGAGTTTGGGGTTCCCAGCAGTAGGTGTTATAAAAACCGCCTCAGAGTATGAGCGATGGACGTGTAAAGCAGTGGAATGAGTCTGTTGTGAGCGAAAGTTAGAATCAATTTGTATCGAAGAAAAGAAAAAAAGACTTTGTATCTTATCTTCCCACTCGGTCAAAAATTTTAGTTAAGCAAACATAATGCTTGTTAAAATCTCATTAGCTTTTGCGTCTTTTTCCTGTTTTCCTAAACACCAAACATACACACACACACTCTCTCTTTCTGTTTTCCCAAACCTTTTTAACACTTTTCCTTTCCACTAGTAAAAAGTCATGGGGCCTGATTATCCAGCCCTGGTGAATTGAATATCTATACGGATGGAACATCTTAAGCCGTGTGTGTGTGTGTGTGTGTGTGTGTGTGTGTGTGTGTGTGTGTGTGTGTGTGTGTGTAAACCTGCCTGTCTCATGTATTACATTATTCATGTATCTTTTCATTTATACATCACTTGTCATTCTCCTGATTAAATTTCTATTGAAACTCAGCCACCTCAAGCACAGAATAAATCAATTGATGGTAAGCTTGTACCATTTCTCATTTACTAATTGATTAGAAATGACGTTGTATAGGGTCACTGAACCCATCTAGGGTAGGGTTGAGGTAGCTGACCCTTGTTCCTATGACCTCAGAGTGACCTGACCCACTGGTGATGGATGACTTGGCACAGGCTAATGATGGGTAGATTTGTAAGTATGAACGTAAATCGGTAGATTTGCAAGTAGGAGTATATATAGGTAGATTTGTAAGTAGGTACGTATAAAGGGAGATACGTAGGTGCCCCTACGTCTTCTCTCCACCACTAGCAATATTCCAGTCACAGTGAGACTCCACGACTACTTCACCCCACCCTCCTATCCCTCTCCAATACCTTCCTGAATACCTCCTCCCGACTAGCACCCTCCCTGCTATCTCTCCCCAGTGCCCGGACACCACTACCTTCCACCCACAGCCGCCCTAGCTGTTCTACAGGGGGTCTTCAGGCCACCAGCACCGACCAACCCTCTCTGGTGACATTACCCCTAATTACCAAGGAGGTCGCAAACAATACTCATAAAGTAAGTAACTAATTACTCCTTCTGTCTTAGTCTAGAGTGTAATTACCCAAGACACAGATGGGACACTGCAGGTGCCTTTGATGCAAATTGCTTTAAACGAGTGTGGCTGTTCCAAAAAATGAAATATCACAACTTTCCGTCAAGAAGGACTTGGATAATTTAACATAGCTGACCTCTCATATGCAGGTCATAGGTACTAATGTATTTCTTCAAATTTAAGCATTTTCTTTTTCTCGCTATAAAGTCTTGGAAGTGAGACTCTATTGCGGTGCATTATATGAAAAAAGCTTAAGTATCTAAAGTGAATATGAAATATATAATTATTTAGTCAATACAACGTTTCTTGTTTTGGGATATTTTCATCTTCGTACCATAAGCAGAAAGTAACAGATAGATAAACGTGTCATTATAAATGCAAAATTAAGAAGAATAAAAAAAAACCTTTGTAGATGAACAAAAAGCTCTGTGCTTGTTCTGAAAATCATGAAGCTTTAAAAGGTTCCAATGTGTGACTTAGTATGTAGAACTTTCCTTCATAAGTTATTAAAGTCGAAGTTTTTGTTCAAGAGCTTATTTGAGGTAAACATGTTTCCTTACAAAATAATGATGAATTAATAATATCCTTCAGATAGTTCCATGCATAGAAGTTTCCGTGTGTACAAGTTTATGTGTTTACAAGTTTCCATTTGCAGAAGTGTCCGTGTGTGAAAGTTTCTGTACGTAGAGTTTCTGTATGTAAAAGTTTCTATGTGTAAAGGTTTCTGTTCATAAAAGTTTCCATATATAGAAGTTCCTGTGTGTAAAAGTTTCCTTGAATTGATTAACAGTAAGAAACTTCCTTTGTAGAAGTTTTCTTGATACTTTTTCCTTGTAATTTTACTGCCGAAAGTTTTCTATCTCTTTAAGAAGCTAAAGACAATTGAGTTATAATAAAAAAGCTTTCAAAAAGCTTCAATTTAGAAGTTTCATTGAGATGTTAGTCACGGCATAGTCACCATGTAGAAGTCGAAAAAGTTTCTATGGAGACGCTTCCTTATGACTTTAACCCACAGCAGAGTTCCTCTCTACAAATTTCCCTACGTAGCATTGGCAGTAAAGTTCCTAGGGCGTCTCTTCACACCCGCGGCGGCTGTTTCCACGGGAAAAGGTACTCACCGTTTGGTTTTGAGTAGTCCGGATTGGGTCGACTCTGTTGCCTCACCTGTAATGAAAAACGTGAGAAATTAATACTTATTCGATTGACAACCTAATTCTTTTTTTTTTTTTTTTGCATCTATGAATATTTGTTCTGGCTATAGAATTTTATGCATTATAAATGTAATCTGTTCAATAGCCCGACATATTGACCCTGAGTCGTTCGAAACGCTGGCTTGAAGTCGTTCGAAACATGGAGACGCCCAAGTTCCAAACAAAAACGTTATCTGTGTTAACCAGTGAAGTGTCTGCTGCTAGAACTACCCACACTAGCAACAACCTGTGGATATGTCCAGTTCTAAGCCTCAGGTAAATCTTGCTGGGTTCTCTTAAGTTTGTAAAGGTTGTCTCAACTGGTTGTGAAATGTGCTGGTAAACCTCTGCTGGGCTACTTTGAAATCACGCACAGAATGCCAGTGTGTGCATGTGTGTGCGTGTGTGGAAAGAACGTCTGCTTATTAGTAATCTTGGTAGAACAATAATGATAAACCTTGAACAACGATAGAAAAAATGGACATGAGATTCAGTAGGAAATAAATCGAACGCTTTAAGCTCGTCTGCTTATTTTGTTGAGCTACAAGAGACTTATGATGAGTGACTGGTCGAGAGTAACATGTTCTCTTGCTTTGCTTTCGATGCTTTACGTAATCAAACATATTTCGACGTTGTTACCTCAAGAAATATAAGTAAAACTAATTTCTTATCAAGAGTTTACCTCTTTAGCTACCTTTTTCGCACCCTTTCCCACCTTGCCTCAGATACATGTCCTCCTTTGTCGGTTTTAAAACATCGCAAGATTCCCATAGATGTTGTTCTCCCTCCAGAATATATATATATATATATATATATATATATAGACGTATATTTCACATTTTCAGTCGTTCCAGTGCTGACGCTTAACTTCAAGCGGACTGAGCACCTCAACACATCCACCCAGTGCGTGAGGGGGTCCATCAGTCTCTTATTCTAATGAACTTGGCCATTTGACTGGAACGCCATTACTAAAAACACGTCTTTTAACTAATGTCTGGCAGTTAAAGACCGTTATGGCGTGTGGTGTCCGATCGTCTACCTTCACGACTCGCATCTGGCCTTGGCTTACTCTTCCCTACAAAAGTATCTTGGCTTCCTTGACGAAATACTTATAATATGGGTTTATTGTTTTTTACATATTCAGTTTCTTGATGAAAATGCGTAAACTGTGGAGGACACCGTTGATAAATAATGATACTTTACATGATAATTATCATTTGAGTGTCAGAACACCTACAAGGGAGTACTCCATATATCAACAGCACGAAAACAAAGGCAGGAGGATCCGTGACGTCACGAAACTCCCACAATGCAAATTGCGTGACGTCACTGAGCTACATGCGGCAAAGTCGTGACGTCAACCCCAAAGTGTTTAACGATCGGGAGGTGTCCGCTGATTGGCTGATGGACAGGGGCGCAAGAGCAGGAGGAAGGAGGAAGAAGAAAAAGTGAGGAAATACATGAGGAGGAGGAGGAGGAGGGGAACAGGGGCTTTCTGTAGGCTGTCCCTCATTAATACATAGAGCGTACGATAACTCACCGGGTCGGCGCCCAGGACCTATTTACGTCATTTAATTCTGAAGACACGCGAAGTAGCTATCATCTTTTGTGACGGGCGTTCTATTCTTGACCGGTAGGGCCCCTGGCACGTGACGCTCTAAGGCACGGCAGGTTATTTACTAGGGCGGCTGGGGGAAGACGTCGAGCAGGGATAAGGTAAATGAGGGCGACTTGGATGGCAATTAAAGAAGCAACTAAGAAAATGTTACGATTCAACAACCTGTTGTAAAGTCTTGGCCACTATAATGCGGGCCTTTTGGTAAGACCGGCATGGCCTTTGACCTGACACCTTAAAGACCCGGTCAAGGGCCACGCCATCAGAGCCAAGGGTGCGTACCGTCGTGTTCCAAGGTTCGTACCGTTGTCGAGCTCACAGGGCTGAAATATGAAAGAATCCTGGTGACTCTGAACTCCGTCTGTAGCGACAGCGACGTTGTCTTTGTCTTCAGGTGGGCAGTAGAAGCTACGGACACACCTACATCACGTACTGACAACCACAACCACAAACTAAAAACTTTCACAGACATATCTCCATTACGTACAGACAGCTACAGCCAAAATGGTTCACAGACGCACCAGCATCACATACAGACAGATACAGCCATGGGTTAAGACCTTTCACAGACACACACCCATCACGTACAGACAGCCTTAGTCACAGGCTAAGACTCTTCACAGACACACTACCATCACGTACAGACAGGTACAGCCGCAGACACAGTCTAAGATCGTCTGCGAATGCAAAAGCTCTATCGATTGAAATAACGCAGCCATGATTAATTCATGGAAGGCCCGTCCTCGGATGATTTGATATACACATAACACACGGGGTAAAATACTCTCATGCCATTAGCATAAATATGAGTTGATTTGGGCACTTGGAGACTAGATATTCCATTTTCTGAAGAGTATGTTGTTCCCGTTTTCTGTAAGATGTTATCTTTCCGTTTTCTACAGTGTGTTGTTCCCGTTTTCTTTAGTGTGGTATTCTCGTTTTCCAAGCGTTGAAGTTTCCGTTTTCTGTACAGTGTCTGTTAACGATCTCTGCCCCATTAGTTTCCTGCACTGGTGAAAGATCAGTAGCTTGCTATGGAATATGTCGGTGAACATTCACTGACTCCTTATCTTAGATGACGTTCAACGAAGACTCTCCATTGATAATGGGACGTCGGCGAATAGGCCCTAGGAGCTATTCTAGGCTAACAACGTATCTATCACTAGACTAGTTGTAAGACTATCACCAGGCTAGTAATGGGCTATCGTTAGACTCGTAGTGGGACATGAACCCAAGGAGTGGCACTCCTCCTCCCACGAGTCGTACATCTGAAATTAGATTCTGGTAAAAAGTTAGGGACAGGAAGACTGTGTTTCAAGGGGTCCATACGTTGCCTTGGGTCGTTATCAGTCCCTGTAGTGGAAAGTTGTGATCCTGTGAGCACATATGTTTCCATCGCCGCCCACACACACACACACACACACACACACACATACAAACACACGTAGTCATGATATGTCTCAACATTAACATGGCTGTGGTCGCGAGTTGCATCGATGCTGAAATCGAACATGATATCACCGTGTTGCTGAGGTGTCAGTTCTTGGCTTGAAAGAGGTTCTGGTTGGCGCAAGTAAACAGCCGAGCGTCTGGGGTTGAAGGAGTCCAGTAATTGCACTAAAGGGATTAAACACTGGGGAGGGGTACTGGAGGATTGACGAAGCCTTAGATTTGCTCTGTGGTGAAGAAGGGGTGGTGGCGCTACATCTTAGCTCGGCTCCTGAACAATTGTGTGGTACTACTGTGAACAACAAACGTGGTACCTGTCTTTCTCAAGGTACAACTACGTGATATTGAACATTACCTGGGGACCTGAACGAACCTTGGAACAATTATGAACACTTGGAAAACACACCATCGTTGTTCTGTGCGTTAGGGAAAAAAGATGAAACTTTGGGACATTTCTTGAGCCCTTTCTGTACCACACAGGAACATGGTGGATACGGAGACAAGTAGTATATGTGTCTCTCTTTGTCCGTCAGAGAATTCAAGGACGGTAGAGACACAGACATTGACATACCTAACCTTACTTATGCTTTCTGAGACGTACAAGGACGGGGGGAGCTTATGACTCCTGTAAAATCTGCAGGGAAACAAGATCAAGTCAGGAGAACGAAGCTAAAATGGACATCTTGATATTTTGACTTACATAATACGTGCCTTGCGGTACTTTGCTCCTAAGGTCACAAGACCAGAGATCTGGGTCATGAGGTCACTAAAGACGTATCCTTGAATACTTAAATGCGCAGGCAGATAGGAACTCTCATGGACTGACATACGCATATACGCATATCCGTCACACACATGTACACATATAGCCTGCAAACACGAACGTATGCAGATCGATGGGATAACAGATTTACAGTCACGCATACAAGCACAGACAAGAAAATGAACGCATGTATCTGATTAGAGGAAAAAGCGTACAATCTGAAATTATACAGAAATGTATAGAAATTGTGAAGACAAAGACATATGTGCTTAATCGCAGATATTGAAACAAAGAATGCACTTATACAAGATGCCCACACACACACACACACACACACACACACACACACATTGCACCTAAGCATTAGCTAGAGCCCCGTTGCGGGAGAAATCCTGAACAGACTAACTATCGGCTGGCAAATGTAAGATAAGGAAATATTCAGTACTCTTCACATCCTACATGAGGTCAAAGTTAGGATATGCTACTCAAGTTTGGTCACTGAAAAAAACATACTCCTACTCCTACGTAGCACAATGTAATTATGTACCTCAGCAGAAAGTAGTAATTACCTCATTAGTGTAATTGCCCGTAATGATTAACATAGTCTCCCGCTCAGTTTAAATGACTAAGACCTTACAGTCTGTTAAGGGTAATTTCCGCCCAGATGATATAACGCGCTACTTATGAGAGAAATTTACATGATTATAACACATATTGCGGAGTTATGGGACAAGTTAATATGGTCTATTTTTGACCATATATATATATATATATATATATATATATATATATTCCAGCACAGTTTCTGCAGCTTATGAATGCCTTAGACATCTGGCAGCTGAGAATGACAGATCAGGACAATGGCATATAAATGTACACAAGCTCAGGTAACGATTGCGTCTGACTTACAGCTTGTAACCTCTGCCTCTGGTTACATGTAACACTCGCCCGCTAGGTCACACCGCCAGCTGTGACCTGACCTGTATCGCTGAGTAACAAGGGGCGGTACAACAAGGAGCGGTATAAAGAGACGAGGGAATCGATTCCTGATACAGACTCATTATAAAGGCCAGGGCGATGGATGGATGATTGCTTGCTTGGGTCGGCCAGGTACTGAGAGTTGCTGAAGACCTGGGTTCGAAGGGCTGGTAGTTACCCACGTACACCCACGTACATATATGCACACACACACACACACACACACGCTCTGATAGTTTATTTGACAAAGCAATGAGAAAGAATGCTTTAGGTTATGAATTCACATGACATCATTAAACGACGTCATTGGTGAATTACTTCCCGTAACTGACTTTCTCCCTGACGTCATCAGGCAGCTGTTTCAGACGCTCTGATTGGTTCACCGCCCATCATCATAATGGACTACACTTACTGTGGGCGACAAATTGCTTTGACAAGTCCTTAAATGTAGAAACTAGCAATAAAGATTTAATCTATTCTAATTTAACCTCATCTAACCTGACCTAATAGTATTTATACTAAATTACCTTTGATGGTTTCCTCCAGGGACGTGATGCTATAAACAGCATCATGAAAAAAGGATAAGACGCACCGACGTCATGAATTTTTGTTTGTGTTTTGCTTGTGCTAAATTTTGTATGGTAGTGCGGAATAACAAGAACACTAGGGATGGGGTGGTTCCTGTGGCACATCTGTACTCTAATTTTACGTAAAACGCATTTTATATCTGATTCCCTTGATTAAATCGACCCTAAGCTGACTCTGGCCAAATCATCTGCCTTAACGTATGGAGACGAATAAGTTGCCAAATATAACGGCACCGCAATCCATATACAGTACTATAACAGACCATTGAGTCAATATACATATATCAATAAACTTTGTCTTACATATTGTACGAGTTTTTTTTTTTATAGAAGTCATTGTAGCACTTTGTAAGTACAGTAAATTGAACCCTGAAGACTCAAACACTCCCATACGTTGTCCTTAGACATGGAAACTTCCTTACCATAATTTGAATGTCTCAAATACTTTATTTCTCTTTTAGCGTCTAAAGGAGTTCATAGCTGATTACATTGCCTAATGCATAAAGTTTTAAGGCGAAAGACTGCATAAAACACTTGCTGGAGGAGAAACATTGGAAAGCAGGTCATCGCCCTGCATAAAATAATCTAGTATATGTGAGTTGATGGATTAATTTAAGAGGCTTTACTCACATGCCAGTCAGCGATTAGTCTCTCACCCGTCATCAGAATGCAATGCAATATTATTTCATATGAAATTGTGTCACTTGTTTGATATTTCTGTATGAAATAATTGTCCAATGTGAAAATAAAGACTAATTTCCTCCCCTCAGACACTTCGCGATAACAAAATAAATAACATTTGATTTTGTTATATAAGAAGTTTATTAAGAAATATATTTTCGCGAAAACCATATTCACCTCATATACATCTTCCATAACGTTACATGAAAAATAAATTCAGACAAGGCTAACACTCATCTGACTTCACAGAAAACATATTACCCAGTCTGACTCTTCTTAGAAAACGTAATATTTTTTTCTTTATTTCCAGGGGGGACTGGAAATTTACCATTACGGCAACACCTGATCTGCACTCCAGTGCTTCACCGCGGTTCCTGTAATGCCGTGGTAAGTGTTCATAGCTTTACAGATATTGCGTTACAGCTAGAAAATATCTTGGGCCGCACGCGACATTATTTTCAAGCTTTGAGCACGATAAGGATTTACTTTTTCAAAACTCAATTGGTAACTAAGTGAGGACGGTAGCATGAGAAGTCGAAATCAGAAATGTTTTTGTAGTAATCCGTATTTTGAGAACAAGGAGCAAAGATAATCCCTCATGTAATGACAAAAATTGTAAGGCACATATATGTATTATTATGATACGAAGAATGTATTACTAGACAAGAAAGTTTCTGTTTAAAATTTTGGTGTGTCTGGTAGGTAGTACGCAGCCATCGACCAGGGAGGTATATTACCTATACTTACGCTTGCGTATTGTTATATATATATATATATATATATATATATATATATATATATATATATATATATCTATATATATATATATATATAT